>JAGFPH010004073.1:35643-48493 GCA_018207615.1 Philaenus spumarius
TGACCTTCCCCCACCACTTTTGGCGCCATATCATGGGGAACTCTACTTACGTGTTTCGGAGATTTACTCCATCTTCAGATACGTATTCACTCTTACGAGGTCGTCAAACATATAAATAAACACATAAAACACAAACACTGAAAACACATTAAATTAGTAGCGTGGGATGCATCTAATATGTCTAAATTTAATATTACACGTGACGGAAAAATACAAAACTAAGTAAACTTTAATTGTACGTTGACTTAGATACCAAAAAAGAAAATGAATCTTAAAATTTGTAATTTTGTTCAATTATGTTTTAACGACATTATTATTTCATAAAACTAGCGCAATTGTATTCAGAAGTTGTTTTTTTCTTGGGAATTTGCCTCTATGATTTAAATTATATTTTAATGCTGGTATTTTGTAAAACCTGTTCAAATTACCTGCTCTGACTTCTGTCAAAAACTAGCACATATTGTCAATTTATAAGTAAGACTATCCACAATTAAGCATGCAAGTGATGAGCATTCTATTTTAAAATTTCTTCTGTCACAGCAAAAAGTATACTATTTGTAACAAGGAATAATTGTTGATGTAAATTTGACCTGGAATAAAGCACCATCACATAAGTTGTTAGAGAATTGGAGGTTAAAGTCATCAGTGCCAATCTGGCCAGATCAGCTGGTTGGCGATCACCGAGGGTACAAGCGGGGAAGGTTTATGAAGCGCACCCATGGTCCTTCAGAAAACAAAAATTGCATTGGCAAGACTGGTTACAAAGTGCACTGCAATGACTGATCATGCATTTACTGTTTTGTACCATCATTCATCCCTGCCTGGACTATTTACAATAAATAAATAAATGTTCTGTTTATAAATTTGTGTTTACTTTACCATGCACACAAGTGACACATGAAAGGGTTTTTTCCAATTTGAAAATAGTTTAAACTAAGTAACAAAATTCATTGCCCCAACCTTTATTGGCTAATTTAATGACAATGAATTAATTAAATTGTGAGAAAGATTAGTTTGAAAACTCGGACTAAATGAAGTAATTGATCAAACTGCCTCAACCAGTGTCGAGCTCAGGCAAAAACTAGTGGTTTAAATTTAAATAGTGTTAACAAAACACAGTAAAAAAGGAATATTTATTATAATTATTAATTTTATGTATCGTTTTTTCTTAGCAATTTTATAATGCAAATTAAACCTTAACTGAAATTTTGTGTATTTTTTTATACCTTTTAATTTTTTTTTAACGTCCTGCTGTTTTGCTCTTTAATGATGTCTGTTAAGAAACCATTTAGAAAATTATTCGGGGTCAATGGGAATTGAATCCGGAACTTTTCCATTGATGGTTGCCATGACGATTAATAAAGCTTTCACGCCTTAACAA
This sequence comes from Philaenus spumarius, assembly GCA_018207615.1. Taxonomy (NCBI): domain Eukaryota; kingdom Metazoa; phylum Arthropoda; class Insecta; order Hemiptera; family Aphrophoridae; genus Philaenus; species Philaenus spumarius. Next base: position 37,025 of record JAGFPH010004073.1, read on the forward strand.
CCACGGCCATCATGGTTTAATATTTTTAACAACTCCACAAAGAAAAAGTAGAAATACTTGTAAGTATGTATTCATGTTATGTACTGTTTCTTTAACGTTTTCCTAACGTACACTAACTAAACTTTGATTGGATTTTATATGTATTTTTTGGTTTTTTGAACAACTCATTCAAATATTTGTTGTTTGGGGATTTTTTTAGAAAAGGATTCCGCTATTGATTTTAGCCGAGGACCCAAATTCACCCCAGACCGCCCTGAATGTAATGTTCTGTGACACTTTCTGTACCAAAACATTGTTTGCTCTGTAGTAGTGAATGTAGCTTACATTTTCATTTATTAATATTGTTGTCTGAAGCACAACTATTGAATCTACAATTTTTACATGTTCACCAGCATTGTATTTTTTACTGTTTCTCATCGTTCTAGGTCAGACATTATTTTAAATGGCAAACACCTGTAAAACTGATGCTCTAACTCACCTGTGAAGGGTATAGACTTGGAAAATATGGTTTTCCTACAGCTGTTTAATAAAGTGCGTTTTTGCACTCTCACAGCAGTGAGCAAACTAAACTATATGTGTTCAGCACTAAGCATTTATACCCCTTTGATTTACTTTATCGCAGGAGTGCGGTAAAGTAACACTGTGCGCAAAGTAAACAGTCGATGTAGTCTATGTTTTGAACATGTTAATTGTAATGGAACTAACCTCTGTAAAACATATCTTTTTAAAAACTGAAACACTAATTTAAAATATAGCTGTAGGAAAAACATTGTGTGTATCACGGGTGCAAAGTTTAATTTGTCATACTCGATAAAGTTTGCCAAACTCGTTATCTGTTTATCTTGTGCGACTAACTCAACTTTGCACCCTAAATACACAAAAACTAGGGTGCAATAGGTAACATTAAATTATGATGTTGTGGGAACTTGATTGTATGGGCCTTATGGACTTTACTGTTATGTTCATCCTTTCTCGATTAAGTAGTTTTGTAGGATAGGTGTCATTAAAAGCCATCTTATGTTGACATTATTTTTGTAAAACATTCATCAATTAATTGTTTTTTTAAACCTTTTGAAAACTGATTTCGTTGTGTAATTATAATTTGTATGAGCAAAAAGGTAAATACACAGTTTTACCCATCCTGTGTCTTCCTGAGGAAAACTATCTGCCTTCAGAGCCTGTCAGCATAATAATTTAGCCCCCTTCTAAGTCAATCGTAGATCTGCCAAAGACAAGAACTTTATAACTAACTTGAATACTTCTGAGTTCTGACACTGTAAATGCCATTTAGTGTTTGAATAGTCATGTTTGTAACCAACAAAGTTTGTTACATGTTTGTAACCATGTTTGCTAAAGATGGAATGAAGCAGCAATAAAGTATTGAAATCAATTATTGTTTAGTGTTTTATTTGATGGGAAACTTCAACAAAAATTGCAAAAAAAAACTAATTTTAAAACCATACAGCTGGTTGATAGATATTAACTCTTTGCGAGTGGAATCGGTATTTTAAGTTTGTCTATTAAGGTTGGGTGCCCAGCACAATCATTTCTGCCAAGTCGGATTAATTTTTGTTGTAAGAATGAGCGAAGCTAGGGTTGCTCATACTGCTAGGCCATAACAAACATGTTACATTTAATATTTTATTTGCGTAATAGTGTTTGGTGAACAGCTGTGTTTTATACCTTTTAGCTCCCAAAACATTGCAGATTATATTAATTAAACAGCTATTTATTCTCTGCTTCAGCGTCATACTGACTTTTAGTGCAGAGTGTGGTTCTAAATAAATCTTGTTTATAACGTTTTAATAATAGTTAGTGTTGTTTAAATTTTATACAGTTTCTCTCATACAGTTTATAAAACACTTTATTAAAGAAAGAGAGTTTACCCATCAATGACTAGGTGATTTTTTATTTTATTTTCTATGATACTTTTAGCACGTATATTTAACTTGTACCCTATTGTAGAACTAAATTCAGTAACTCATATTTAAGTTTTGTAAGGTTATTTTGTTTTCAAGGTGTTTTCACCATGTAAGGTTTTAGTGGAGTTACTCCGTGATTCTATGTAAGGCCTTTTAAAAAACTGTACACTTTGATATTAATTTTGAATTAAATATATAACTATAAACATTTACCTTTTCTATTGGCTCCACCAGAATCACTCAACTAGGGTGCGCTTCTCTTGGCTCGTGAGGGTACTCCAGAGAATAGGTATTAGGCTAATAATTATAGAGACATATGAGTTTTAAAATCGAAATATATTCATAAAATTCTTCCGAAAATTCAGTTCCAACTGAATGTCCAATTTACTAAATAATTAATTCATAGCCTCACATCAGGCTCCTACTAACAACAATTACATTTCAACAACAAATATTAACATTACTCAAAACATAAAATAGGCCCTCCAGGCTATGTCAGCAAATCAATTTGTAACAATTAAAGAGTGAATTTATCTAATGCATTATTTTCCCATTTACAGTGTAGTTATGTATTAATAAAACTTGGTTCAAATCTTTACACTTAACTTATGGACCGCCCCCGATTGCTTAGCGACTCAAGGTCTAGTAGCTAACCCTAATGGATCAGTACCAATAAAACTAAATACAGTACATCTTAAGCTAATGTAGGTCTAAGATTAAAGTGCTGATATATGATTCGTGTTTCAATTTAAATATTCTTACAACCAGAGATCTGTCTTACAATTTATTAAAAAGATATTAAAACTACTTACATTGGTATGAACATTTCTTCCCTCTCTCCTCTGTCTTTCACTTTCACTTAATTGATTTTACTTGACTGATTTATCCAAATTATGTCGCTCGCACTTCTACCACACACCGACTTACCACGCGACAATTTCACCTTTTTCAATATTGCCCAGAAATAGTTTCTTGAAGACTTTTGTGTTGATTTTCAGCTCATGGAATTATTAGGTGTCTTCTCCTTCGTTGAAAAATTTGTACAGACCTCAGTCTTCCACACGTTGCTCCCCCACCTTTTTTTTCCGTGTGTACTTGACTATTTCTGGTTGGTTCATTTACATATTGGTTCCTTATCATTGGCTAACGATTTCGGTACATTTGACATATTTGCTGCTTTTGTAGATTTGGCCTAAATGCGTGGAAATGCTGCCGTATGCTGTCTTGAGTTTGTAACCCAATGCTAGACATCCGTTTCGGGCTTCCACTGTACGATGAATTGCCTTCTAATTTAATTTGTCTTCTTTTGTAAATTTATTTCTTAATCATTATTATTTTTTTTTATAAGTTCTTATCGGTTACCAACAACCCTTACAGTTTGTATTAATAAAATGGTTTTTCTACATAAAGTTTTGTTGATTTTTAAAGTTTAAATACGGTACCCTATATTTCAATAGTAGGCATTGTTACAAACAATTAATTCAGAGCTGGTGTGGCAGATATCCCCCAAGCTGGCAGCAAACGGTTCAACCGCCATACAGGGTGATGAGGACAACTGATCAGAAAAATATTCGTAGTTATCTGTGAGTAGGTCCTGGACAGCTGTACTGGCCTTTGCGAAGGGTAACTAAAAAGTATAACCTTAAGGCAGTCCGCACACGGGTCGTTGCGGTCTATGCTGTGCGTGAGAGAGGCATTTTACAATCGTCAAGCGTGGAAAATAACGATTGTCGTTTTCCTCGTTCTACGTCCACACACGGGTCGTCAAGCTATCATCAAGGAATCAACAGTATGCTCCATTCCAATTTTCATGGTTATGTTTACAAAATCAATCATTATAATTTCTTGTAAACTTGATTGTTTTAAATATGAGTTATAGAACTAATGTACCGGGTGTCCCACGAAGAGGTCCATATTTTTGAATTGATATGACAGACGTATAGAGCGCGCTACAGACTTGAAATTCTACAGTCGTGACTAACACATATGTAACAGAAATACCCCTCAGTATCAGTTAATTCTGACTGATCCAAACAAAATGGCGGAAAAACAAAAAAACAACAAAATCAGCAATCGTATTTTAAGGGTAAACCTACTTTTATTTAGAATAGGACCAGCTACAGCTGTTTAGACTATTTTAAATCTATCAGCTGACTGCGTGTATCCACAACAATGAACATATTTGGTAATAAACATTGGCATTTGTTATTAATTTGCATTGTGAAGTGTCTTATGTACCATGCCGTTTTCAACTGAGCAAAAAGTGAAATGTTGTTCCTGGGCTATTGCCTTTGAAAATGATTATGAAGCAATAAGGTGTTTTAGGGAAAGGTACCCAGGTGTAGTTCCACCGTCAAGGAAATCTATTCGTAAGTGGAAGACTATCCTACTAGAAACGGGGTCAATACAAAAAAAAATACCATAGATCCTCCAACATAGAAAATGAAGAAATCGTATGTGCTGCTTTCATGGAATCTCCAAAAACGCCTAATTCAGTAAGAAAGGTGGAATCTGCTACAGGGATACCGAAGTCATCTGTTCAAAGGTATGCCAAAAAGAACAAAATCAAACATTATAAAACTTATTTAGTTCACGGACTGCTTGAAGATGATCTTGACAGACGATTGGAATTTTGTTCGAAAATAATTGAAAAGACTGACATAGATAGCAAATGGCATGAAGGAATCGTGTTTTCAGATGAAGCGACATTTTGTCGAACAGGAAATGTAAACAGGCATAATTGTCATTACTGTTACACAAAAATCCACATATATTACAAGAAGAGAAATTAAAATCAACAGGTATAACAGTTTGGGCTGCTGTTACCAAGGATGGTGTTTTGTCGTATGACATATCCCAACAAACAATGACTGGAGAAAGGTATGTATCAGTTTTAAGCAATCACATAGTTCCTCATCTTTCTCAGCCTGAGATGAAAGACGTTTTTCCAACAGGATGGAGCTCCTCCGCATTATGCTAATGTGGCCAAAGCAGTTTTGGACCAAAATCTTCCTAACCGTTGGATAGGTCGTGGCAGCAGCTTCATGGACTGGCCCCCAAGGTCTCCAGACTTGACTGTTTGTGACTTTTTTCTGTGAGGTTTTTTGAAGGAGAAGGTTTATTGTCATAACATTGCGACAGACGATGAAATAATGAGGTTGATCGAAGAGGAACTGTTGTTGATACCTCGAGAGTTGTTCAGCAAAGCGTATGACTGTTTTCTATTTCGTTGTCATCAGTGCATTGCGATCGATGGACATCAGTTTGAATAAGGTTTATGGATCAAATAGATTTAATTTATTTATGAGTTACTTATATCTTTAATTCCCTAACGTTGTTTAGTGCTTAGTAACATAGTTAAAATTCAATAATTATGTTGTAACACTTAAGCAAATAAAACTATTTTAACGAAAAGGTACTATTTCTTTGATATCCCGCTATTTTGTCCTAATGTGTCAGAATTAACTGATACTCAGGTGTATTTATTTTATATATGTGTATGTTAGGACTGTTGAGTTTCAGGTTTGAAGAGTGTTCGGTGCATCTAATATATTAATTCAAAAATAGGAACCTCTTCGTGGGACACCCGGTATATTATAATACATTATAAGATTTGCTTTGAGGTTAGAAAGTGTATATAAATACAACCTTTTATTATCAATTTATTTGTTTATACAATTTTAAAGAAGAGATACCTATTAATTTCGGAAACATTCGTAGGCCTACATCTTTGTATAACATATAAACATATTCGTATTAATTTCTTCACTATAATATAATAACTTCTAAATCATTTGATCTAATAATATGAAATAAAAAGAGATTCAAAGATAATATTTCTTTACCGAACATTCCTCTATTAACATTTTCAGTGTTGAGAATGGTTAAACCTGCAAAACGTGTTCTTCCCTGTGTTTGGGCATGTTTTAACTCTATTTTCCCCATTCACTAAACATTGGAAAAGGTGGAGATTAATCGTTGTTTAGAGCAATTTGTTTTACCTGAGTATTTGGTAGAAAACCCCTCTACGAGTCCAGGTCCTGTAGCCTAGGAAAATAGCGACACAAAGCAACTTACGTACATTTATTTATTACAACATTCAACATACATAAAAAAGTATCATAGATTGCCATTTTGTCGCTTGCTGCTAAGGGGTGAAAATGTAGTAACAACCCGTATAAAAAATGTTGATTGTTATACTTTATTTAAAACTAGAGAATAAACCATCAATAAATTAAGGAATTTAAAAATAAGAAACCACTATGTTACATCTATAGTACGGTATAAATAATAGACAGGTTTATTTTTATATAAATAACCTGTCTGCATTTGCTTTGACGCGAGTCACCACGGGGGTTGGCGAGCGAAGCGAGCAGGGGTGGAGCCCTCTAGTTGTAAATAAAAGTAAGAGAAATTCAATTTACCATTGGGTTTTTACTCTGAATGTTTTAATTTCTTTTCATACATAAAATTTACGTGGACATTTTCACCTCGCTCTTCCGATGATGTGCTTCCTTCCTGAGGTGATCTTGCCAGACAAACTTGACAGGCTCTGTTAGTTTCCATCCAACATTGACGGCAATAAAAGCTTCCACAAGTAGGACATTTCTTATGCGGCACACCTCGTACTTCTGGATCATCACAAATTAAACAGTGACAGCGTCCTGCAGCAAACCATTCCAGCCACCAGAAAATTCTCGGATATTTTTTTCGCAAATGATAAAGGAAATTCAGAGTATCTTCTCCCTTTAGTCAAATAAGGTTAAGTACAATTATTTACCATACAACAGCTGAACTTAGTTTTAATATTAAGATTGATAATAAGTAATATAATAATTTAAAATGTCTATCAATGAATTCCATCAATTTACAAGAATGACAGTTATTTTAAATATATCCCAATCAGTATTTTAATTTAAAAAATATTAACTACAGTTGCTTATAAAAGGTAAAATAGGTCATTCTTCTTTTCAAAATAGGTCATTTTAATCAATCTAAAAATGCATACTTGGCTTTAATTTATTACATGAAGCTATTTAAAAATAATAATTTCAAACTAAGAAATACAGATTCCAAGTTTGTATCCATGATGTTTTTACTCAAATAAATCTCTAGAAATTATATTTTAGTAGAATACTGCACATTTCAAAGTCAGTTGAAATCTTCTTAGTTTAATTTTCAAGGGATTCTTTTGTTGTTCAAACAATACAATCCAATGTAATGAACCGAGATTTAATTTTTGTTTAAAACTTATTTATTGTGCAAAAGTTTAATTTGATATGAAATTTTATAATTTATAAAATAAGCTAATATTTAACTGTATACCTAAATATCCATTTATTGGACAATTTTGAGTCATCAATTCACTCAAATTGACATATATATACGGTACATATAACTAAAAAGTGGTAAATTTTTGCCAGAGATAAAATATATTCTACACAGAAGTCCAAGTAGAATGTATTATAATAAACTTGAGCCAATAACAAGTAAACAGTGCTGTCAAGTTGAAAACATCTAGGTACTCACTAGTTATTACATCTACTTCCATACTGGTACTGTATTGCTCTTACTGTTTGACTTGTATATTATATAGAAAACTGTCTGGGTATGTACAGTGTTGTTAATTTACAAAATTTTGTGCTTACATTAACATGGCGCAGGACTCCATCAGTATTATGACAGTCATTTTCTATGTGTTGAAATTATTCTGTAATAATTATATCAAAATGATAACTTACATACAATTTTCCATCTCGTGCATAATTTGCTATATTTTTTGCTACCATTCTAGTGTGTTGAACTCTTTGCAAGAAAGTCTTGTGATAAAGAGCCAGAATCCTTGCTTTTTCTCTCTATCATAAACAGAACATATTATTTTATTAACAAAAAACAATACCTTTATTTGTGTATGAAAATCTTGAACAATAACAATTCGTTTCTGGTTAAGAACTTTAATAGTTTTAAATAAGCAAAACCCCAGGGCACACTTCTAAGGTGCTTACTTTATGGCACCATGATTCTAAAACTGTAAAGTCCTCATCAGGAGGCTTTTCACAATGAAGCCAGTACATTGTTATAGTTCTTGATGTGTCTTGAAAGTATTGCATCACTTGTAGTTAGATTTTGTAAGCCTGGATAACCTGGAAAGTATCTACTGTATTTTGTTTTCATTCGGGTCGTCATCACCTGTAAGCACCTCCCAGGTATCCTAAATTATGCTTTGTGACAACATCAGGCCCCAATTTACCAATGGGCAGACTGGGCAATTGCCCAGGGCGGCAATTTCTGGGGGGGCGGAAATTTTTTGGAGACTTTTATATTATTTCCAAAATATTGGTAAAAAACGGGAACGACACAACAAACTTGTTAACTTGCGTAGGCCTCTTAAGAGATCTGGTTACAAGCAACTGTCTATTGCTGTAGCGCAGCATTCAGCATATTATTTTCCGAAGTTGTTACAGAGTTGGCGAAGAAAAAATCAAGAAAAAGGTCTATGTAGTTATGTTAACAAAAAGTTTTCAAGAAAAGTATAAACAATGATTATATTACAAGCTATTTACTACTGCAATTCATTTCATCAAAAATTCAACTTTTTTCTTAGTTTCAAAATATGTTAATAACAAGCTGCCGAAGTCATGTATTCTAAGGTTAATGTTTATATTGTTTATTTCATATTGTTCATTTCGTTTGTTTTTCTCTTTGATAATAAAGGTTATAACAAAATTTTAATCCACATGTTTTGTGTTTATTTATTAAAAACAAATCGGTTTTACACTTAAAAAATTAGAAATGGGCAAACTGGTACCTTTAAAATTATATTTGCAGTTTGCACTAAATACGTAGTTATAAAAAATTAATTGTATTTAAAAAAAGAATATAAGCCTACTAATATTTTTTTATCAACAATACACACAACATTTCAGGTTAATACCTAATACGTTATTTTTACAACAGTATGTGGTATCAGCCCACCATTATTGGGGTAACCCATCAATACTATTAAGGAATCACAAATATTTCAGTCATTTTTTGTGGGAGGGGGCGGCTACAAAAGGTTTTGCCCAGGGTGCAGCTTACCCTAAATCGGGGCCTGGACAACATGATGATATTTTGCAAACCTCACAATAAAAAATACCTTAATCAAATATTAAATGTTAATATCAAATAAATACGCAATTTTAAAATAATTTTGAAGTTGAGTTCCACTTTAGCATCAATATCAATATTTAAGCTCCTCCATAATTTTGTAACACGTAAACAATAAGCCATATGACGTTAATGTTTGTGAGATGTGAGTATTAAATCACAAAGTAGGCACTATGGCATGCTTCTAGTTTAGAGTATCGAGTTTTATCTGATACAATATGGTAACAGAAGATTCTACAATCTTGTCTTACTTAGTATATAACTTATGTATATTTAAGTTAATAACTTTTGTGAGATAACAAATTCAGTCAATTCAGAAAATTCAGAACCAAGTGTTACATATTGCCAATAAGCCATAAGAACCTTTTAATTTTGCACTGGCTTAGAAAGATTTAAAAGTAACATCAAAACATAATGGGAATCTTCACAAATAAAGTACACACCATATAAATTATCCTATAAAAGATTTTGACCATTTCTTAAAAATTATCAAATAAAAAAATATTTTATAATCTCGGTCAGGCGCAATACATAAACTAACATGAACGGGCGCATTGTATCTGAGAGGTACTTAATTCTTATAGTGCCTTCAGTTCAAATAAAGTACCACTTCTTGCATCTCTTTCACGAACAAAATTTGGTCTTATAACATCAATATAACTGGTTTGTACAAAGTAAAATCTCTTCTAATATTTCATCAGTTATTAAAAAATGCCATGACTCAAAAGGTAATTTTGCCTTTTTTGCTTCTCCGACGACTTCAGGTAAGTGTCTAATTAGATTTTGTGATCTGGTTTCGACGTTCTGAGTACCGGTATGTCTCATTTTTTCCATTTAGTAATTTTATCTTTACCGAGATAGCAAGTATCATTGTTATTTTCAAACTCTTTATCAGTATCATCCTAACACGTGTCAGAATCACTTTCCCGCTCTTCAATTAAATTTTCATTTTCACTATCTGAAGACTTATCCAAACTTTCATTAGTGATTCCATCATCTTCTTCCAGTAAACTTAGAATAATCGCTGCATGGTGGTCATTAGTAGCTTTCAAACGGTCTAAATCCATCAGAGATACAAAAAAGTAACAAAAAATAAATAAATGAACCCAGTTTCAAATATGTTAGTAAGGTAACTTATTTAATTATGATGATAACATTATTCGTAAATTCAGAGACAAAGTTACTTGCATACTCAGCAAATCTTAAGCTTAATGTGTTCTCAGAGTTGTGCTAAATAAGTAACATCACTGGCAATCAACATTCAACACGAAGAAGAACAAAATTATTTTAAAAATTTAATATCACACAGCTCTCATCAGAGATACAAATAAAAGTACTTACAGTGGGGAAAAAGAATGCACATATAGCTCTACGAAGTCTGTTGAAATAAGGATTAAACAAAGACAATCCATAAACTGCTGATGTTGTGCCAAACACTCTGTAGTAGTATATAAATTCTAGCTTATGTGGCCGGGGAAGACATTCTGTGAAAGAAATAGAAAGAAAATATGTTGCAAATAAATAATAGTCTATAATAGGTAATTTAAAAAAAATAAATTTCATTAAAAAGTTTGAACTAATCGTGGAACAATTCAAACAGAAAGAAAAACAATGAAACTAAGTTGAAGGTAACATATTACATCAACTTAATTTATTTTTGTACCTTATAAAGAAAAATAGATCTTTTTAGGATGTCAAATTAAAAAATTGTTCTACGACACGCGAAGTTAGGATTTGGCATCCTTTACCAATCACAATTAACTTTAACTTTGCCCCACAATGAAATTATGTATTCTTTTGTTATAAGTCAAATTCTCATGAGTAATTTAAATACAGGTAAATAAGAATCTGATTTATTTATTTAAAATATCAACCAAATACTTCATAAAAAGACCTAGACCAATGGTTCACAAACTTTTATACTCGCGACTTCATACTAAAAAAATGTTGGACAGTACATTTTGAGAAGCAAAAGTTTGGTATAGAAAAAATAATTATTTTATGCTGCCAGTCATGAGTTGAAAATGCTTTATTTAAGGAAATCAAACTATTTTTTTCCACTTAACAAAGTGTGTTTTTGCTCATTCTGTACAGTTTGCAAAAGAAACTACATGTGTTCAGCTTCAAGTAACTATATATCTCTATGTTTTACTTTTACCGCACGGCGTAAAACAATACTTTGCAACCTAGGGTGTAAATAAAACAGCTAATATATTCTATGTTTTGAAAATTTTTATTGTGCTGCTCTTGGTGGCACACATGTGAACTACAACATTACCTGGAATATTACACAAATCGTTTGTGAACTAGATTATAATGTTAACACGTTTTGTTTAGTAAACCAGATCTTTTTAAAAACTAAAACACTAATTTAAAATGCAGCTGTTGGAAAAACGGT
>JAGFPH010004073.1:48893-82911 GCA_018207615.1 Philaenus spumarius
TATTTCCTAGCACTGTACGAACAAAACCGTTAGAGTAAATATAGTTTGCTTTACACCAAACGAAAGATTGAACTATAAATAGATATAAAAAAGTCTATTGAATAATAATAAGAAATAATTGAAATAATTCGAATTATAAGAGAAATCTCGAACGCAAAACGTGCTGTTTTATTGGTTGAAATCTGTCCAATTGCAAAGGTTTACAGACAATTCCATATCTTTGGAACTATGCAAGTGACTTTTGATTGGATGGCAGTTTTAGAAAGTTAAAATCTTGACGAATCCAAAGGTATCTCTATATTATTGTCAAAATATCCCGGTCCAGCACCATTGAACTTTAAGTCCGGTGTACACGCTCGTTACAATAAATCGAAAGTGTGAGTACTGTTTACATGCAACGATTTCTTGTCCAATCTTCATTGACGAATATTTATCTTTTGATAGTTCTTTCTTATAAACCGTACGCAATTCATTAATTTTTTAACAATAGTGTTTCTGTCTGCAAACGGATCAAACTCCTTGTATTTTTGAACGAGCGCTATGTACGCAAGATATTTGTTATTCCTGTCGGAGTATTCTTTGCTCTTAATGAGTCACAAGCAGGTAAAACTCCGATATAGTTCAATAAATTCAGTCAAGAACTCTCGAGGAGTTTGAGCTGCCTTGCTATAAATTGAATAAAAACACGTAAAGGTTTTACACAAAACACGTAAAACGTAATCAACGAACTAGTGCAACACCATTTCTGGTGAAAGGCCCTTGCAAACTGAGTCAAATCGTAGCGATAAATGGGCACGTTCCAATTTATCGATACGATTCGCAGAAATTGATGCCGGCCAACACCAACTATTCAATTCCAATAAATCACTACAATGTCCTGTTTACACGCAACGATAAATTGTAACAATTCGATTACAGTTGGCAAAACGTTTTCAGAAAACTCAAATTTTAAAACGATGATTACATATGTAAATATAAGTTAAAAAAAAATGTAAATACAAAAATTAAAAGTTCAAATCATTTCCTTTCCAACGGTTTTTGCTTTATTGCGATTGAATGATTTTTAGTGGGTGAAATATTCAATACAAAATAGCGTTGTCTTGAGTAGTGTTACACCAAAGCCTAGCGCTTTGACTGCTCAATAGGGTTAAAAGTACTCTATACAAAAACCAAAATTTACATTGAATTTGCAATATGTTTTACTCATTACAAAAAAGTGTTAATACTATTTTCTTTCTCATAATTTGCTCAGGTTGATTTAATTAGTAGTAAAACATTTTTTTATATTACTAATGAGTTAATGAGACTTCGTAAAGCGTTATTAAAACAAAATATAATATGTGTAGTTTGAATTACAAACAAGTAAATGTTTCATCTTTAGAGAAATATTATACTCGATTTTTATTAATATTTCTGCATGATTACACCAGATAGGAGGTGAGGAGGCTAAATCTAATTTTACTTTTACAAATTTAATTACGTTATTACGTAATTTTTACAAGGTGAAATTCAGAAGTTTAGTGGTTTTGCAAAATAATAAAAGACACATCAATTTCAAAACACGTATTTCAAGTTCATTATACATTATACAGTTTAAACAATTACGTCCATCCATGTTGAGTTTGAAAACACTTTTCTTTAAAACACACTACACTACACTATTATAGGCTACTACGTTTAAAACTATAAACACAAAAGTACAGTAAATCAGTTTTACACTGAACGAATCGCACTGAATAGTTGTGCTGCAGCACAAGAACAGTGAAAAAGTGGTGATAGTTAGATAGATAGATAGATAGATATAGCCTTTATTTCTGGGCGAAGTTAGGACCATCAGGTCCTCTCTTCCACTTAACCCATGTACATTCGGTAAACAAAAACAAGAACAATAAAACTTAAGCTTAAAACAAAACAAATGATATTGATTTAACTAAAGACAAAAGAACTTTGCATCAAACAAAAATACATACTAATTTGGATAATAATATTAAAAATAAGAAATAAAATCCTTAACTAATAAAGATTACTAAAAATATAACCTAATTATAAACATTTAAATATATACATATATAACAACATATAAGAATTTAAATATATTTATTAACAAGAAAATACATTCACACTCACATTCATACATATCATACAATTTAAATAAACGAATTCCTTTCCTACACACCCCGAGCGAAGATCAGTCCACGTCCAAACCATTTAATAAATGCAGTTTTAGTGATTTTGAAAATTGAGCACGGCTATGTATGGTTTTAAGGGGATCTGGTAACGAATTCCACAAGCGACATGCCGTTACGGTAAAAGATTTATTATACATTACAGTTCTGTGCTTGGGAATTATTAGCATTGTCGACCCCTTTCTTGTACTTTTTGTACTTATATCTGAGGCAAATACAAACTTATTTGCCAAGTAAGTCGGCACTCTAGTCTGTAGGACAGCATGCAATGTAGTTAAAATATGAAAAGATCTAAATTCATCAAGTTTTAAAAGATGTAATTGTTTATAATATGGACTGACATGATCATCACGTTTTAGATCAAAAATAAATCGTATACAATAATTTTGAGCGCGTTGGAGTTTATTAGCCAATTCCACAGTCATGTCACTTACTACAGTGTCACAGTAGGCAAAGTAAGGCAAAATTAATGATTTAACTAAGAGTATACTAATATGTAATGGCAAAAAGTCTTTCATTTTTTTTAAAGAATGAATACCTGCAAACACTTTATTGCACGTCTCAGTTACATAATCGGTCCAGTTTAGTCTGTCGTTGATTGTCAGTCCCAGATTTCTAACACTCTTACAATATTCTAATATTTCACCTTCAATTTTAAGTTTTGGGAGATTGTCCAAGTCTATTGTGTTCAACAGTCGGGAGTAGCCTATAATAATAGGTTGCGTCTTTGATCTGTTGAGTCGTAAGTCATGCTCTTCAGCCCATAGGCAAATACTTTTGATGTCATATGTCATATGCTCAACTGCACTGCCAATGTCATTAACTTTAAAATGTAGATATATCTGCAGATCATCAGCGTACAAGTGAAGCATACAGTATTTTAGTCTAGTACTAATGTCGTCAATATATATACTAAATAATAAAGGACCTAAAACGGATCCCTGTGGAACTCCGCGAGTCACAGCCTCCCAAGCAGACAATAGTGAAACGCAAACAACAATAAGACTGAACTGAACTAATGCCAAAACAGACAACTGTGATTTCTCGCCTTTCTCGGTGTTAGCTGAAGGCACGAAGTTTATTGATTCGCCGCCGAACGGAGCCGAGGATGCACGAAGCATCTCTCACACACTCACAAACTCATCAGTGTACAGCGTACATTTAGTTTGAGTCAAACGAATAACTAGGCATTAGCTCATTCATGACTACATCTATGTCAGACGCTCATAAGCATCTGTTGTAAAACTGAAATGGAGTTTTAGTTTTGTTCTAAAACATGTACTGTAATATTTTTTCCCAAATACCAGTTCTTTTTTGCCGTTTTGCCGCTCCTAAAAATTTGCCGCTATGGGCACGGGCCCACTTTGCCCCATGCTAAATCCGGCCCTGAATACGGGTCTTATAGTTTTAAGACTCTGTGCACTCACAAATTACTCTTTATTAATTATAAATTCTTCCTTTACAGAACTTGTTAAGAAATCACTAATATAAGTTAACAGGATAAACAGTTTTTTTACAAACCACGGATTCTTGTTCAGCCTTCTTTAAGGCAAAACTGTAAGGGTCTATAAATTCATTTTTCTCTGCTCCTTTCAATGGGAGTAAGGTCTTCTTGTTTTTATGGTATCTTACAGCATCCAATTTTCTGAACTCAGCTGTGAGGTAACAATTGTCGTAGTCTATGTCTTGCAAATATTTCTCTAGATATTTTTGAGCTCTACAAAACATAACATTTTTGTTTAAAATACATAGCTTAAGTATTACAGTTTAAATTCAATTCAGTTGTAATATATATATGAATTAATCATTAATGCTTACTTCAGTTTTAGAATGTGTTTGTAATTGTTTTATAAAGTCAAATTTAATTATGATTTCAAACCAAATACATCCTTCAAATTAAATAATTGTTCTCTACCTTTTCAAAAATAATCGAAATTTGGATAAGATTTGAAAAATTGCCGAATATGTGTGTTTTATGTTTTTTTTTTGTGTGTGGGGGTGTGTGGGTATGTGTTAGGCTCATAATTCAAATGTCCAAAAGTTTCATAACTATTCAGTATTATCTCTACCAAAGGTATTCTCTGTGTTTACCAAAGGTGTAACTAGACTCGAACTGAGATGGGAGTAGGCGAACTAGGGGAAATATAGAATAATTCCCAGGGAATTAGGTTAAGCAAATGTTTGATATTCATATTACGGTACGGAAATAGATTTTAGAGGCATCTGAAATCACTTTATAATTATGCCATGAAAATTGAAACATGAACATATTAAGCCATGATTTTATAGTTAGCCAAATTAATTTGTCTTTTTCTTTCAATGGTGGGTGTTCTAATGCTCTAACTCTAACCCCCCTGCCAGATACACCTATTATGTTTACTATTCAATGTAAAACTGTCTAATCAAAGATATGTTTCAAAGTTTATATTTTCTAGTAACAGACAAAGATTTGAAACACACATTGACAAACAGGTAGGCAGTGTTTGTTTCTACCAAAAGTTAAAAAAAATCTAGAGATCGATGAACACTTAATAACAAGATTTCCATTCAAGATAACATATATTTCCCATTCTCACATAAATCATAAAATTCTTTTCTTTGTTGTTTGGAAGCTTACCTTAAAATGACAATAATAAATGCGAAAGCAATAACACTGTGAACAAGAACAAGAAAGCGATCCACTATGTTCTTCTTGCTTGATAAGTTATGTAAAATCTCAGCAGATATTATATAAGTACTCTTTACATCAACCTAAAAATGTAAGGACAATAATTAGTAAATATTAAGTATATTTTTGGAAATATTATGGATGTGGTGATTACATTTATGGTTTTTAGTTAGTGGTAGTGATGATCACCTCTCCTTGTATTTGTTCAATTATAGCTTCATACAATAAAATCTCTTAAATAATAATTATATTATACCCATTTTGTGAAGAGCCTATAGAATCTGAAACAGTGGTATAGTATAGACCTATTAATAATGATGGTTTGTTGGTTGCTATTTAGAATTATATTAAATTTAAAATGTTTTACTTTAGATCTTGGTTCATTTTTAATGGTACCTAGAATAATCAAACAAAGAAATATTTAGTTTTCATATGTTACAGTTTTATAAATAGGTACTAAATTTTATGTGTTAAAAAATACTTACTACATTTGGTAAATTGAGCATTTTATATTTTAATTTAGGTTTAGAAAATTGATTTTTCAAGTTGTCCTTTGTTTGTTTTGCACTTAAATAACCTTCTCCAAAACCTGAGCTAAGATCGTTAGTTGGATCACAAGCATCATCTCCTCCTAATACTGAACAAAAAAACTATTGAAACATACACCTATATGGGTCAATAAGTACTATACATTTAGTTTTTTATAAAATCTGTAATTAGTTTTAAAGTCTATAACCAGATATTTTAAAGTGAAAGATCAGTTGCCCTGTTCTCTTTTAATTAATTAATTTAGAACACAATTTTATCTGCTTCAGTGACTTAGTGACAAGTGGTAATATCATCATGATGTCAAGAAGATTTTATTTACAAAGCTCCTTCCTATATAATTCCTTTAAATTGTTTTATTTTGTCTAATTTAATTGGTATATCCAGATAGTCCTGGATGCCTTCGGTTGCTGCATATCTGCAAGCATTAGATATTTACTATAGCTAAGATAGCTACGTGACATAATTCTAGATTGGCTTAAGGATCAAGAAATTCATCAATAGTTTGTGTTTCATGTTAAGGCTCGGGTCCCTAAATTCAAAACGGCGAAGTTGGCTACAATTTAAATCTTAACCTAACCTAACCATACCTTCACTTTTAAGCATACTTTTGTATTATTTTCGTCAAAAACGAAAGCTGTATTTTTTCCTTAAAGTAAAACAGATTGTGGGTGTTGATTGCTAAGGTTTTTTGCAATATCTCTTTTTGTAACTGAGTAAAAAATTAATAAAGTTTACTATTTATATCATACATTTATGAAAACAATACAACAGTTTTTGAAAATGTATTCGGTAATCAACATTCGCAAATGGCATTACTTCAAAATGAAACCAAATTTTTTAATTTATTCCATGAATTAATGGAAAAAATTACTTATTCTGTAGCATTGCTCTTGAGGGAATTGTATTCAATATGACAGATAGGGGTATCCTCCCCTTAAGTGGAAATTCAACTAGAATCAATCCAATATATTTTACATTTTCTAAGTATGGAAATGTTACCTTGAGCAGTTTCTCAGAGCCAAAGGTACTACTCATAAGTGAAAGAAAATGTGATGTGACTTGAAACCGTTAGCTTTTTTGTAAAAACATCTTTTATAGCCAGGCATTTATACTATACAACTTGTTTTTGTAATGAATTACTTGCTTCATTAGTGAATGGTTAGAGGTAGAACCTTCGCAAACGAAACACAGTGGTACGTCATATGTAAATATAATGTGCAGTACAGAACTAAGACTAGAATTCTGTCACACACCTGCAGAAGTAATAGAGTAAGGATATAGTGTATCTTTTCTTCATCTGAAAAGCTCTATCAGACAGGAAGGAGCCAGAAGAGAAATGCTGAGTAGTGCAGAAATTTCTTGATTTGTATAAAAGTACTTTGTGCCAAACTTTGTTGAATGTGTGTTATACGTTGAAGATTGCAGCAAACTAATATTCTTTTCCCTTTGAGCATTGTTTAATTGTTGGTAAACTTGATGCGCTTGTTCAATAGTAGAGAGGTATTTGTAAAACCCAAACTGATGTTGTAGGTTGTAGTATTAAATTAGTCTTATTAATACTCAATTCAAGATTAGTTAGAAGAAATTTCCCCCATAACGTAGAAACACAGTTAGTTGTAAGTCTAATAGGATTGTATGAAAAAATTCCAATGGCTAGGTTGAATAGTGCAGGCATGAGACTGTCAGGTTGGTTAGAAAAATCAACTGGTTCAATCTTACAGTACTAAAAATATTACAAACCATGATATAAATTCAGTTTCTCTTAAATTAGTTTAAAATATATTATTTATAATAATTATATTTCTCTCACATATATTATTATTGCGGAATAAACCGTTCCTAGATGGCCTTGTAGACTCCAGAGCTAAAGGTTTCCGATTCAAATCTGTGTGCAGAGCATGAATGTTTGTATAGTTGGAGAAATATTTCCGGCAATGATTTCTGTCAGAACCATAAATTAAATCTAGCAAGCTAAAAACTCAAGCCCATTAATGCATAATACAAAATAACTACTTAAAGTCATGTTCTCTCCTAGTCAATATATTACTCAGTTATTATGAAATATTCAAGATCATTTTATAACTTCAATTTCCAGGCAATTGTTCAAACAAATTTGGCTTGTTCTTCCATTTATGACACAATATATATTTTGTAATGTCTTTTTATTTAATCCCTATTATTGTTACTATTTGTGGAAGGTTGTATGACCTGCTGCCAGGAAACACCGAACCTAAACAATGAAGTCCTCTGTGCCCCATGTCCAGGAAGCAGCTTATACATCACACCCACCCTTCTTCCAAAAAGTAGAAGACTTTGGGGACCTCTCCTGCATGCTGGTGTCAGTGCACTATTGTGCCATATATTTCTGCCTCAATAGTGGAAGGGCATCACATTCACATAAATCATGGAAAGAAGATTCCTCCTTCTCTCTACACCTTTGACATAATGGGCTGTTTCTAATCCCATCAAGTGGCGGTGCCTCTTCAGAGAGTTACATCCAGTTAGTAGACCGACCAACAACATCATTTCGGGCCTGACAAGACCAATCAGTGTTTTGTTAGATGTCCATCTATGCCTGTTTCTTACTCCTCAACATTTCTTTCCATCCATGTAAGTGTTCTGATTGACATTTTCTTACCTCTTCATACCTATAAGCTCTTGAAATTCTTATCCTCGATTCCGGGACCACTGGTGAAGTTTCTTCTCCTCATCTTGTGAGTTTGTCTGTTATTTCATTCCCTTCTACTATAGGTTCATTCCCCTATAAATGTATAGGGATCCAAACAAGTCTTACTGACCTACGGCTTGGCAGCTGATTCAGCAATGACTGCCATTCCCAGACCAATTTTGACATTGTTTTTGGGGCCATAATGGCTCATATCGCCTGACTATCAGAGCACAGCGTAATATTTGTGCTTATGTTTTCTGAGTCCAGTATTCATTTTGCACATGTGAGTAGGCCTCCATTTGGAAAACCATAGAATAGAGCCCCAGTGACACTGTGTATTTAGATCCATTGCTGCTCCTGCATCCTTGTATGTTTTGGACATGCCTGTAAACCAGTTCTGTCCATTTCTCATATTTATATGATCTTGAAGCCAATCGTCCCAAGCCGCAAAGGTAGCCTCCAATTTATTAACAAAATAATTCTTGGATCATTACACCGTACCAGTTTTCAGCATGGATCCCATTCCAGTGTTTTGCTTAGGCACTCAATATGTCCATTTCTTACAATAGGTGTTGACCAACTCCCTTTTGAATTTAATCCCATTGCAGCCATACTAGCCTCTTTCTAGACTAGGAAGTCCATAGGAGATCCAATAAGATTTCCATAGCTGCTGTAGGAGTAGTTCTTATGGCCCCCAGTGACTGAGAACTCTTGTCCTTTTTCGAGTTCTTTTTTGCCCATGTTTTCGTGGTAGACGGCCACCAGACTATTAAGGCAAAATATTCAACCACTAGTTTTTCTGTTTTTCTTTTTAATATATTTCTTTGATGTGTAGCACTGAAGTTTGTGTCTTCAAATGTCTGCAATGGGTGGCAATTATTTTCCTACATACAGTACTTAATTTGTCGGTATAATTTTATCTTTATCCCTGTATATTTTGATAGAAAACATTACAAATTTATATTTTATAAATACAAATTAGATCTTACAACAAACAAGAATAATATACCAATGTTTTAACTCTGTTTTTACATGTACTAGAAATGTCTCCTGAAAGGAAATGATAATGGTAACACACAGTTCACATGTAATACCAATGCATTAATATAATTCATGTACTAACAGAAAAGAAAAACAATCAAATATATTAAAAAATAATTATATAAGGTTATTGAGAAATAGTTTGTTTACCATTTACAATATTACATAGGAATGTTAACTTCATTGGAGAGCAAATTAACCAGCTGAACATCCAGTATATGGTATCTTCACACTTTGCATGTAAATCTTTGAATATATCATAACATTTCCGTTCTGCACCACTAACTAAATCTAAAACATATACTAAGGGAATTAAATCGATTTTATATACTTAATATTGTGCATACATTAATCACCTTTTACAAAGAAATTATACAAGAAAATATTACCATAAACATGTGAGTATTTAAAACACTATGTTCAAACAATTAATATCAAAACTTGAATTTGGAATTAGGTAAGTAAATACAGCTGAAAAAGTTATTCTTTATAAGTTTTGTGTATTTTTTTAAATACAGTCTACATCATGGGACAAACAGTGTGATCATTGCACAGCCTTCCAAGCAGAAATCTTAGCGATTAATGCCTGTACCTATAGGATAGTTAAAAGGCTATAGAAATAAACAAATCCTAAATCAATCTGACAGTCAAGCAGCCCTTATAGCGCTGAACTCAGTACAAATCTTATCCAAACTGGTAAAAGAATGTCTCTCATCACTATCCAAACTCTTCACAAAGAACACGGTGAAATTGAGATGGTGCCAGGACATCGTGGCATACAAGGGAATGAGCATATTCATCCTTCACATGACTGGAAACAATGTGCTACATTAGCCGTACCATTGGAATGGGCACAGTGAACAACTGGACCGGGAAGAACAATGGTAGAGATGGTGTAAAATTCCAGAGCTTGCACAAAATAAACAATTAACCATGAAACCAAGCACTAAGCTAACTCCTTATTCTAGCTAAAGTGACAACAGCTCAGAAGAGTTGCTGCACTGATAACTGGTCATTTCAGAAAACTTATAGCAACAGTAGGAGTATTGTACGGTAACTAAAAGTCACTGTTGACTTTGTGAATAAACCCAAGAGTCTACAAGACATCTTTGATTGCAAGATGCTGGAGCATAGAATACAGAAGGCTCTTTGAAATCCAGCAACCTGCGATGCAAGCTTGGTGGGGCAAATCCTGTACCTCACAAGGGGTACAACAAAGGCTGCACAATAAACTTAAGGTTGACATGCAAGGAGTCCACCATGAACAAATCTAATACATTATACAACGTGACTTATAACTATGGAAATAGGTTTATAGTGCATAACTGAAAACTACTTGGAGAGCAGAAATAATATCTCATCTACATAGTTATAAAAATTATATTTTTTTGTAGGTTTTACATGTTTGTCCCATCTTCCTTAGATTCCTCATATTGAATCAAACTTAATTTAAAAAAAATATAAAAGTAGACATGTCGTTCATGTAGGTATTTATTTAACAAGAAAAACGACAGTGAAAGCCGTTACTCTATAAGTTATTATTTAAGAATTTTATGTAATCTATATATAAGTCTATATATGCGGCTTTATCCTCACTGATATAGAATCAAAATAGAGCAAAAACTACTTAAGATAGAAATTTAAAAAATTAAGGTAAGCCTATTATTTAGTCACAGATACACATTAAGAAAGAATTAGAAAAAAATATTTTAAAGCATAAAAATAGTGAAAATGGGGATTGGTAACGTCAAAATTTGTTTGAACTGTTGTTTATTTAAATATTAATTATGTCAATAATTATTTAAATTACAATACATGTCATAATTGGTGATGGAGTCTATTTTGGTCTCTGTCTTAGATTATGTATATAACACCGCTTCTCCACCACCATTCTTATATTCAAGTGCTTCTCTCCTAATAAATCGTAATTTCCATGAAATTATCAGAGTATAAAATAATCTGTTTTCATTGGCTTCACCATGAGTTTCCGCAGGGATTAGGAGCAAAGCAAGCAAAGGCAGAGTCCCTAGTCATTTATAAGTAATTCCAAACTTATTTTTTAAAGTTATATTGATTTAAAATAAGTGAACTATAAATTGAGGAAGAAGAACAATATTTTTAAAGACTATTTCAATTTCCTCTCAAATTTAAAACAATTTTTATTAATTTCGTATATTATAATGATTATGTATAAATATTTAGATTTATATTTAATCTATTCAGAGATTGATGCTAAAATTTACATTTTCAGAAGGTTATCATAGCTAAGTATAAATAAAAGTAGAAGTTTCTATCTAATGCCTTACTTTGACATCGAATTTCAAGTTTCTTGAAATATTTCTTCTCATAGTTATTCCCTTGATTTTCATTTTCTTCTGAACTTTCTTCATACTTTTTTTGTATTTCATCAGTTCGTTTTGTGTCTCCCTAGAATTTATATGAAGTAGTAATGTGTTAATTGCAATACAAATTTTTGTTCAGCAAAAAAATGTATGTAGTACAATATTCCACAATCATTTAAATTATTGTTCTCTCTTCTATAATAATTATCCTAGATTGATCTAAGTTATAAGCTATTTAGTGAAATAATTGTTACCAAAAACAAACAAAAAAGCGTAAGCAGATCTGTCGCATTAATATAGCCAAATTTTCTTATCCGGGAATAACTAGTACAGTACCGTATTAAATACTGGGAGTTTCCCATGAATTTTGTACCTTGTTCCGGGAACTGTACCAAAAATACCTTTGCACAGGATTATAGTAAATTTAATTGCCTTTCGAATGTTATAACTCCCAAATTGTACTTGGCATTATTTACTCCTCAAATCGCTACTAAATCTAACTCCGCCATTTTTAATCGGATTGAAAAACAAAAAAGTTGTACCTTTCAAACCATTTCAAAACATTTATATATAATATAAATATATATTGGCCTAATATAGGTTAAACACTCTATTATATGGTGTCCACACCAAAAATGTCCTAATAAATATCCTAACACACCTATTTAAGGAAATTTAAACATTTGAATGCACAAAATATCTGCAGTTTTGTTTGCCACTTGATAGGCCTAAAACCCCAAATCTTTCAAAATAACCTCACTAGAAGTGCCCTAAAATTTGACCAAGAATTTAATACCTTTTGCCAATTTGTGTAATCTTTTAATATCAAAATTACATAACCAAGTAATACTCAAAATATTGCACTTCTAAAAGATGATGTTTAAAATTAAAAAGGATTATTAGTTGTTCTACTTTTACTGTCAATAAGCCTATAACTGACATTATGAGCCTATTTATTAATCAAGTATGTAATAATAATAACTCAGAGCCAAATTGGGGAGGGGTTGGGGCAAAAGGGTACAACTGCCCCGTGCCCCGTGGGGCGGTTAAATGGGATTGAAAATTTATCCTTTTTTATAACTTAATAGTGACTTATAAATATATCAAAACATAAAATTTAGATATCATCAGATCACTTTCTTTTTATACTGGTGGGGTTTTATTAAACTATTAGAGAAAATTTACTCAAATCCTTGCTTTACGTAAAAGTAAAACAAGCGTATTTAAATTCAATAACAGAAGAGCGCTAATTGCATAATGGCTTGTTGCTTGTAGTCTAGTGTTAGCATCTACAATATCTATCTAAATCTACATTTAGAGGTAATTAACAATAACAATAAATTTAATTGAATACTTAACCGTCTTAACCCTAGAACTGTTCATTCTAAGTTTTTACCATAGTATGAAAGAAGTAATTGATGTGTTACTGATCCAGTTGAAAGATAGAATGTAGAGTATAAGTGCACTCAACAATATTTTTTCTTTACTAAATTGCAAAGATTGGAAAGCTTGAATGATAAGGAGCCATTAGCATAGCCAGGATTTTCAGCCTCTGCTACAATACTAGGTAGGTGGTCTATGCTGGTGGATTCACACGATGTTTCTGTTTGTTTGTGGTTCGTGGCATATTGAAATCTTGAAATCTGTACCGAGATGCTCAGAGATTATTTCAGCCTCTGCTACAATACTTTGAGTTGTGATATTTTTTAAGTGATTTGCACATTGAAGTAAGGCCACACTTTTTGACTGAAGAACATTTATTACTGATTGCAGAACTGCAGAATATGAGACGAACACTGACAATGAATTCAGATTTTCTTAACGAAGATCGTTAACGTATTTACTTAACACATTGCACAACATGCAATAAAAGTAAAAGCAGCAATTGTCACTTATTATTATTTCAAAATGATGTAAAAAATCGTAATGCATTATTCAAACAAACCTTAAACAACTACTAAATAAACATCCTAATCTCACTCGCGGTGTGTTCTGAAGATAAAATTCAAATTCAACTGACACCTAACTCACTCGCAATGATTGTAGCGCTTGTATAGAGAATGGAAAGAACTCTAAGCATTCCAGCTAAATCCAACCTGGAATATTCTAGTTTTTGTTTTAATACTAGTTTTTTACAGCTTAACATTGCTTATTTATACTTAACACACTAAACAGTAAACACCGACTCTACTCGCTCGTTCACATTGAGCTTAAAAATTTGTCGTTTGGCTAAAAGAGCCAGGGGAGGGCAAGCGCCCCACCCTGCCCCACCTTGGCTATGCCCATGTAAGGAGCTGAAACTTGAGCTGCAAACTTAGCTAGTAAATATCTTGAAGATATAAGTGAAGATGAGTTAGCTACTGAAATTCTAGTTCTTTGTGACCAGTTACATATAACTCAACAGTTAATTTTGAAGAAATGAATCAACTTGATCTTCTAAACCTAAAGGCGCGTTCTCACGGATCAAGTTTAATTGACCGATTATAGTCGATAAACAAAAGTTGAATGAAATCTGTAGTGAGAACCTTTATTTTAGTATAGTTGAACAACTTTTTAGTGGATCATGAAAAGATTGACCCAGTCAATCTTTATCGTTCAAGCCATGAGTCATCCACCAATTGCTTTCAAGTTGAAACCTGTCTTGACACATGGGAACAACAGTTGATTCAGTTAAACTTCAAGTCGTTTTCAACTGGTTGTGCATGTGTTTATTATTTTATTTTTTGTGTAGAGTTTTTTATTTTTAAAATGTGCCTCGAGTGGTCTGAAAGTTTGATGCTAGATTTCTTAGAACTTTATCATAAACATGATTGTCTTTGGAACAACCGACTAGATAAATATGAAAATAAAGATGAAAGAGAAAATGCTTTAGATTCTATCCTCAAAGAAATGGACATGGCTACTCTCACTGTATTTACAACTTCATGTACAACTACTTTCGACACCATTTTCAACTAAACTATATTGAAACTGTTTTTTAAAGTGATCAGTATCTATTGAAATGTGTGAACAAAAACTGATTCAAGTTGAATTTAACTTTTGTTGATCAACTATAATTGTTCAATTGAACTTGACTCGTGAGAACGCGCCTTAACCAAAAAAGAGATTTGACTGATGCTTTCCCAAATGTGTGCACAGCCTTGGGAGTTTACTTAATGCTCCCAATTACATCAGCAAGCTGCGAGAGGAGTTTCAGTAAAACAGAAGATAATAATTAAAAACTATCTCAGATCAACAATGACTCAAGACAGATTGGAAACCCTCGCTTTACTGTCTATAGAAAGCCAAGAGGCTAATTCAATAAATTATGAAGAACTGATTAACTCATTTTCTGAAAGAAAATCAAGAAAAATTATTTTGTAAAAACAATTGCATACAACACATTTTCTAAAGCATAATGAAAGATAGCTGCAAAGACCATCATTGCTTGGAAAAATACATATTCTTCTATGATATAGATATAGTATTGTTAAGTAGAAAATATATGTGTTTTTATTTCAATAAATTAAGTTTGGCACACCATTAAAAAAGACTATTACTTTTATCTTGTTATTTATTATTGCATTAAATAGTGAAAAACAGCAACAGGGGCGGCATGGAGCTGACTTGTCCCCCCTGAGAAATTTCATAGATTGAGCACTGTATAATTACTTCAATTTGTCTATAAAAATTGTAAATCATTATTTTGGCAGTAATCAAAATACCCCCAAAAATTAATTTAATCTGCTTTAAGAACGAAATGTTGGCAAATTTTGTCTAGGAAATAGTTTTATTACTGTTGGCAGCACCTTAAGGGCAGTAATTTACAAATTAACATTTATTTGATTGAAGTAATGATTCAAAATGACGATTAAAATATATTATAGGCCTAATACTTAACAATTTGGACATAGAAAGCAGCACTTTCCAGACCACAGCAAAATCAGAACACATAATTTTCAATTTAACATACAGGGTGCAGCACCTTACGGACAATAATTTACAAACATTTTTAAAATGATGATTAAAATAGTAGGCTATGTAATTCTTCACAATTTGAACATAGGTAGAAGCATTTTACAGACCACAACAAAAACAGAATATATAGTTTTCAATTTAATATAAAGGGTGCCGCACCTTTCGGAGCTGTATTATTTTTAACAGTCAGGCGGGACAAATTTTTAAATTAAAAAAACAGTATCGCCTCACTGAGGGAAATTCAATATCTTGTTTTAGAGATGCATTTAACTATTTCTGCCAAATGTTACGATCATGTTAAAAAACAAAAGCGCTGCCACACTGAGGGAAATTCGAAAACTGTTTTGACAGATACATTTGACTATTTTTACCAAAAATGTTAGGATCAAGTTGGCTGTTTTTATTGAAGCTTGTAAACATAATATTTCATAGGTAGTTAGTATTTTAACTACTAGAATACACTGTTAGTTCAAATTTTGAAATTAAATTTCAATAATAGGTTTAGTCTTGGCCCATAATGTGCTGCTGTATGTAAGCTTTTGCATAATCTTAAAAGCAACTATTAACAGAAATTGTTATCATTTGAAATGAAATTTGGTTATATTCGGCTGATAATTTTATAAAACAACTATTGATTACATTTTATTTATTGTAGTGAAGTTTTTTCATAAATAAAAACTTAGGAAGAATTTATTTGGCAAACAAGTGCATTAAAAACTTACATGAATTTTGTCTTTCTACCTGATTTGTATTTTATAGGCCTTTTCCCATGTTTTGATGTGTCTTTTGGATGATGATGACAACTCATAAAATGTGATGCGGAATACGATAAGGGCTCTTGTTGAAATTTTTTAAAATTTAGTTTTTGTTATTTCCTTAAAGAGGGTTGATTTCTGAACAATTTAACACAAAAATCATAATTCTATCTTAAAAACTAAGGAAGTTATGGCCAAATGAAAATTAGTTACGGAAAAAAGTAGTTTTGAGAAAAACGCAATTAAAGTTTTGAATACCAATTATGCCAAGATTGGTTTATTTCATGCAAAAGCTTGTGTTATTTATGCAGCTGCTTACCACAGAGTAAGCTACAACCTTGCATAGTTAAGGAATTGTTAATCATAGTGATTTTTAATAAGAGATATTGTCCAGATTATTATTAATGTAAAAATACAAACGGTTGTTTGTTAGATTTTAATCCTGATTTTATTACATTTTTAACTTGTGAAAGAAAAGGGCCATGTTGTCGGAAATGATATAAAAATAATCAGAAGATGTTCTACTATTAGCAAAAAACTACAGTTAGTTGCCTGAAATGTTGCTAGATTACAGGAGATGCTACTTTCTGAGACACTGCAAGCAATGTTATTCATTAAGAAAAGGGACCTCTTGTCGCACCCATGTTAGTTCTCCATAATGACAAGAGGTCCCTTTTCTCAGACCAGACATCTGTTGCTTGGATACTATTTTTCGATTATTTATCGACTACAAATCACTTTACAATTGATGTTAGCTTGTAAATAAGGAGTTGGGCAACAATAATCCATAAAAAACCAAAAGTCGATATTTTTGACCCTTACTACTTATTTTTCCTGTTTTGAAAATTTTACTCTCCCGACAAGAGGTCCCTTTTCATTTTCCGCATCACAAGTATTGAATTAGCCTAATTTTATTGTCATTATTTTATTTTGCACATTTTCTTGTTTTATATCAATAACCATTTAATCAAAACGTGTAATGAAACAAATTTTAAACAAATTTGCCAGTATTTACCTATATTAATTAATTAGTTGAATTAATTAATTCAAGTTGGGTCGAGTGTAATAGCTCTTATTTTCTTAAATAATTAGCTATTTAAAGTAATACAATTTTAAATTATGTTTTATTTAAAAAAAAGGCACATGATTCTTGTGTTATTGTTTACTTCAAACTTATAAATTCTCAAAAGGACCACCTTATAACCTCAATACACCTACATCAACATTTCAATATAGAGTGACACATACGGGAAAGCTAAAGGAATCTTATGAATTGCATTTTAAATATTATGTTATCTCAGATCAGCAGTGTCCAAGTTTTGGTAGCATATACGATGTCTTCCATGGATGTTAAATCTGGAGATTGAACCGATCAATGGAGGATAAGAAGCACTTTATCTTTGAAGGTCCTTTGCTCAAAGTGGCGTCAAGGTATTTCCTCACACTGAGTGACTGAGTTGATAAAAGGAATGCAAATAATACATTTCTCTATCAAAAAAGAGATTACTAAGGCAGGAACAATGTTGTTTTGAAGCATTTATAGGAAGGAGTTGCCGGTGAAAGACCCCTCAAAGAAAATGGCCTGATAATCCCTTCAGAACATAAACCAGGATCTCTAACAGACCTGGTAAATGAACTGGATTCTAGTCAATTATGAAAATAGCCATTATTTTTCTATTAAGTTTTAAAAGTAACTTAATCTGATCAAGCAATTAAATTTCCTAAACCTTGATTTGTTTCTCTTGTAAGTGATATGGAAGCATTCACAAAACTAAACTTATCTGCATGGATTGGCATCATTTGATGCATTTAAAAAACTTGGGAGTACATTGCCTGAGTAATTTCTTTCAAGATTGTGTTAAAGTCTGCATTACTGAAGCAGTATTTATATTACCCATATAGGGTCCTTCTTCCAGTACTATGTCCTTGTTTAATTTCTCACCATTTCAACAGCCTCAAACTTACTACGATTTCTTGTAATTGTTACTCTCGTTGTCATTCTGAACCTTTTTTGTCAAATGCCTTTTAACCTTAATAACATTTTAGGTTTACCCGAAACTCTTAAAATCATCCAACCGTCTCCCATGTTATTTATGGAATAAATGGCAAATATAGTGACAATATTAGGGGAAACATGTTTTAAACTATCTACTATTAAACATGTATTAATATTAAAACATTTATATTAGTTGATAGTTTTCAAGTTAGAACCATTGTTTATTCTTTTTGGAGAATCTATATTTAATCATATTTTGTAAAGAATATGCTTTCAGTTATTGTTCATATTTTTTTTTTGTTCTATTTTTCCCAGTTTTTATATTTTATACATGACATGTACTGTTAAGATGTTCTGTACCGTAATGTGTGTAGTGTACCAAGGGCAAGAAGTGGTTTTGTGGCAAGATGTTCTGTTGGCCAAGTGGGAAAAAATAATTGAGAAGAAGACATTCTTCACTACTGCACCAATACTGTTGTTATCTTGTTATAACAATTGTCACAAATTTAAAATTTACTATTTATGTATTATATATATTGCCACCCTTGCTAAAAAAAGAACAAACTGTCCATGTCTTCTTATTATAATTCTCACAAATTTATCTTAACCCTTTGCACTCGAAAGGCCACTACCAGTGGCCACACCCAACTCATAGACAACTTGTATTATTTCCCGTGAGCTTGGTCCTCTCTTTGGTCGGCCAGTAATTGGCTGCCATTTTGACTGGACGGCATCACCAACTCGGAATTGTTTTGTTGAGTTCACTTGACATTTAGGTAAGTAGGTTTAAGAGTAAACATAAATATTTTATAAATAAGCTCTGTTTAGTGACAAATATAATTTATTGGAAATAGAAAACATGGTATTGCAAAGTATTTTTGTTTATAAAGGTGTTATAGTTGTATAAATAACATATGGAAACCAAAGTGGGAAACAACCAATAGTCATGTTTTTAAATGACAAACTACAATATAAAAAATGTTTTAAAATTGTACAAACTGATATTATAACTTAATTAATTTAAATTATCCATTACCGTAGTTTTATAATTGTAATCCATTTATCACGGCACTAACAACAACTAGCACAGCACTGAATGAAAATATAGAGGTTAAATTATTGAGCTCAACATAGCTGTTATAAAAGGACGGAAAGCAATAGCACTTTACACAGAAAATAATATAATTTTGCAAAAAGAAATAGGTTTCCATAGATACTTAATGCTATGCCACTCACGGTAAGCTGGGAGAAACAACACTGTGAAAACAATTCCAAGCTGACATAGCATATGGCGTGGCCAATCCAAGTGGCTGTATGACTCCAAAGGACCCTAATCGAGCCCAAAAGGTTAAAAGATATGTTTGGTATGTTATAATTTACCTGCTTTTCATCCATGTAATCATTTTTCTCTTCAAGGTACTTCTGGTTATCATCTCCTTCTATCTCCTGTGCTATTGGTCCAACTACATCTTGAACTTGATTTAAAGCATCTTTCAAATGGGATGTGTCAATCTACAAAATTATAAAAATACATTAAGTGAAATTTCATCTTGAAAAATAAAATACATTTTTCTAAAGTAAAGCCATGGTCTTTACATTACAATAGGAATATGTTAAGTAATATGTTTTCTATATTTTCATAATTAGAAGTTTGACAATTTAAAAAAATGAGTATTGTTTA
This sequence comes from Philaenus spumarius, assembly GCA_018207615.1. Taxonomy (NCBI): domain Eukaryota; kingdom Metazoa; phylum Arthropoda; class Insecta; order Hemiptera; family Aphrophoridae; genus Philaenus; species Philaenus spumarius. The sequence continues at coordinate 68,737 of JAGFPH010004073.1, forward strand.
GTTTTCCAAACATAACATTAAATTTGTACCTATGCAATCACAATACATTTCATGTGGTGTATTGTTATATGGAGTAAACTAATGTATATAAATAACAAATAACAGAAGGTATTATTTCATTTAGGGTATTATTGGCACATTACTCAAAATTAGTGAATTATTAAAAATACTAGCGAAAAAAGTCTCCCGAGGTCGGCTGAAAAATGTCCTAGGGCAAAACGTATCTCCAGAAATAGGTATCAATCGTATCATATTTAAAAAAAAATAATTCCATCATTTTCTTTAATTTAAAAATTATAAATTCAAAAATAGGTATCAATAGAGTTTTAAAATAAAACCAAACAAACTAAAAAAGACTTCTTATAAATAAACCGATGAAATAAAAATGGCAATTATTATTTTGTTGATAATAATTACATTTACTCTCATTTAAAATAAACCGCACTAACATTGGTTGCTAGATTTCCAGAAATAGGTATCAATAGGGTTTAATCTAGAAACAAAAAACCTCAAAAGGTTTCCTTATAAGTATTAGGATGAAGTTCAAATTACTTGTCATAACTTTTTTTAATAATAATAACAATATTCTGTCTTTATTTCAAATAAACAGAACTAAAATGGGCCCGGTAGATCTTCATAAATATGTAGTATAAGTGTTTTTATCTAGAACCAAAAAAACTCAAAACGTAAATTTAAAAGTATACCCATGAAATACAAATTACTTTTCATAAAATTTTGATAATAAAGACAATATTCCCTTTTATTTTGAATAAACATCATTTAAATTGGCCAGATATATCTCCAGAAATAGGTATAAAATCAAAAGGGTTTTAACCTAAAACCATCGAAAATCAAAAGTACCCTTATAAATGTACATAAATAAACATGACATATAATAATTTTTTAAATATTTATGACAACATTTTCTTTCATTTAAAACAAACCACATTAAAATAGACCAGGTAGATCTCCAGAAATATATCTTTAACCTAAAAACAAATATTTTTAAACACATAAAATAATCAATCAAGCTATAGTATAAGAAGTCTTTTTGAAGTTCAATCCCGAGGTAGTTAACAAATAAAATATAAATATCTAATCCAGTGTAGTGTCATGTGAAAATTCAAATTTAATATAAAAGGAAGTGTTGAGTGAAAAATCTAAATAAATTGTGTAGTGAAAGTGTACGAAAGGGTGGAGAGTAATGTAAGTAATCTTAAACTTTTATTAATGTAAGTCAGATCTCAATAGGTCAGAAAATCAGGACAACCGAAATCATATACTGAGTTAGAAATTAATTAATCTCATTTTGGAATATATAAAGAGTTGGAATACAAGTGAGACACTTGTTATATAATTTTAAATAGATAAATAGTAAAATAACATATTGCATTTTTGTCGAAGCCTCATATGTATATGAAAGAATATAATGTCAAACAAATATAATTGATAACAATTTTAAATAGTAGATATTAGGATTTTAAAAATAGGTATTACATTTGTTGTTAGTCTTAAGGAAGTTTCATGTTTATTTGTCTTATGGAATTTGTTTCTTTTGAGAGTTGGCCAACTCAAATTTCATGTTATATTTATTTTATCAAAGTAAATTGTAGCGTCAATAACTGTAGAAACATTGGTTCATAATATAGGAACATATTTTGATCTAAACTTTGTACTTATTTCTATCCAGTTTCATTTGGAGTCAGCCCACATGCCAAGCACATCTTGACTCTTTAACGAGTCTGGTGGAAGCCCCCAAAATAATTAAATTCATTAGTGAAGTTAGTCCTACATAACTGTCTAAACATTCTGCTTAAAGTAACGATAATAAATTAAGGAATTAACTTACAAAAAAAAACCTGACAGGGTCTAGTGAATTATTATATATAATATAAGTAAGATAGGCTATAACGGAAGCATAAACAGTCTGTTGTTCCAATTTTTATCGCATTATATTATTGGTGGTGTTGGTATTTAAAAGAATGAATAATTATTGACTACGTCATCATTATTTGTAAATAAATTTATTGTTTAAACAAAATGTATAATAAAAAGACCACCACAAGACAGACATAACTTTTTGTAAGAAACACTATTGGATGAACATTGCAACACAATTTTATAAGAAAGAAATTAGTACAATTTTTCTCAGTGGAATTATTGCAATTAGTCTTGGATCTATAAAACAAATCAGACTCGAATGATAAACAATTTTTATTTAACTGAACACAAAGACTGGTCAATCTGCAACTAAAAAGATTTGTTTTGGATTTGATGTAGTAACTTCAAGATATATATATTACATATAAATAAAACTAAATTTCTAGTTGTAAAGGTATCCACTGTTTTAATACCTATATTGTTTGTAATGTCTATTTTTTTGTAAGAGGGTATTCTTTATGAATAGCTGATTGGTGTTGCTAATATTCAAAACATCTTCTTTTTTTTTGAAGACTGGTTTGGAAGAAAATTGTTTTGACAACAAATGCTGATTTAATTACTTCTACCAGTCATTAAATTTATAGCTGAAATGCATTCTGTAACAACATTAACATTTAATAATCTTAGGAAAAAATTTGCTAATTACCTTAACACCTGTTATAGCATCCTTGTAAGGTTTGACAAACACTTCATAGCTTAGCTTAGTCAGGTTAAACAACATCATGGATGTACAAGACATCGAGCGTCCCGCTTCTTTAAAGTTACTAACAGTATTTTCATAAGGCCCAGCTAACAAATAACCAAAAATCATGGCCTTCAACAAACCTCTGCCTGTTTTTCCACAAAAAGTAGGCACTGTTAGTAAAGTAATGCATCGAATCTAGAAGGAGCAGAAAATGATTGCATTCATGGTTAAGTAACATAAAAAATACAAACTTTATGATAATGGTTTGTAGGATTGTAGGGTATCTTTTGAAATAAATTTCTTTAAGGATGTCAAAAGGGATTTGTATATCGGGTGTCCGATAAAGGTTCCCCCTCTCTTTAATTTTTGAACGACTCTAAATTTTCAAACAATCTTTAGTACATGTTACTAATATAAGCCAAAGTACTTTTTTTATGTGGTTTAGGGTTTCAATAACAACACACTCTAAAATTTAACAACTAAGCTCTAGAGTGACAGTTGTCAGGAAACATTTTCAGTGTCCTTAGCTAAAAGTCGTACACTGTTATTTTTAGTGGGGGGTAGATCAACAATCTAATTACGGTGATACATTTTTTACCATAAATTTAGTTTAAGAAGTCATAGAGAGGTCTAGTTTGTGGCATTCATTTTCTTTTTTTACTCTCTTTAAAATGATATGCAACTTGCTAATGGTTGCTATTTGAAAATAAAAAACCTATCCCAGCAACCCCTATTTAGGGGTGAGGGTTGAAATCCTAAACCACATAAAAAAGTACTTTGACTTATGTTAGTAACATTTACCAAAGATTGTTTGAAAATTTATAGTCGTTCAAAAATTAAAGAAGGGGACCTTTATGGGACACCCGGTATTTAGTTTTTAAGACAATCTTGAAAATGATGTTTTCTGAAACCCTATTCTCTCCCTCTATTTCTAAAAGATTACAGCTATTACTGAGGATTGTGAGCCTTCACTTCCTTTCACTGGTTCCAAACCTTGAATGTATAATTTCTTTCCGCCAAGGTTATTATTAGTGGTTAGTCCAGTTTATTCATCCATATGGCTGGTTGAAGCATTGCTGTTATTAATACAATTCAGGTAAAATAGCTGGAAGTATAAAAACTTTGTCGAATGAGTAAAACTCCCACTTCTCCAGTTTATTTACACCAAACATTTAACATTTAATGAATTACTTCAAAACCCTTCTTTGAATAGATAAGTAACATTCGAGGCTTATTCGTAAAGTAAGTACCGTCAATTCTAGCGTCGGTGCAGCGCTGCCATTTTGGTTGCTTTACATTGTATTTTCAGTTTGCTGTGCATATTTGAAATGTTTAAGACAATTACTGATCTCTCCGACTGTGAGATTCTTGCTGTAATTTGATTTTTGAATGCAAGGAATGTGAAACCGGCCGAAATTTATCATCAAGTTAAAGCTGTTTACAGTGAATACGCAATGAATGATGGAATGAGAAAGTGGGTTAGAAATTTTAATGAAGGTTGAACGAATGGTTTAATGAGGCTCGGAGTCGTCGGTCTTCTGTTGTCAACGATGATTTGGTAAGGAAAGTTGTTGAAAAAATCCACGAGAACAGAAGTTTCACAATGACAATGCTTTCGAATTTCCACAGATTTCATGAATTGTTTTGTACGAAATTGTTATAGACCCCTTACGTTATCACAAGGTGTGTTCTCAATGGGTTCCAAAAATGCTCAGAAAACCAAACGACTTGGCAGCGCTTTGACATTTCTCACACGGTACAGTGAAGGCGGTGAGGAACGTTTAAACCAAATTGTGACAGGTGATGAAACTTGGGTTCGTCATGTCAGATCAGAATCCAAGCAACAATCGATGGAGTGTAGACACACCCAATCTCCAAAAAAAAAAAACAAAAGTTCAAAACGACAATGTAAGGACAAAAAATCATGTGCACTGTGTTCTGGGATAGGAAAGGGGGTTTGCTTAAATTTCTTCCCAGAACTGAAACCATTAATGCGGCATGATATTGTGAAACTTTGAGAAAACTACGGTGTGGAATGTTCAGTAAAGGAATTGTATTGATCCATGACAATGCTTGGCCCCATACTGCTGGTGACACTCAAACAGTGATTCAACAGTTTCGTTGGGAGCAGTTCGATCTCCCGCCGTACAGCCCAGACTTGGCGCCATCCGACTACCACTTGTTCCTGCACTTGAAGCGTGAGCTAGGCGGCAAGCGCTTTGGATCTAAGGATGACGTGAAAAATGCTGTAGAGTCTTGGCTACCGTCACTTGTGGGGAGTTTCTATGAAGAAGGTATCCAAAAGATGGTCACCCGCTACGACAAGTGTTTGAACATTGGCGGAAACTATGTAGAAAAATAGTTTAAGGTATGCTCTTTTATGTAAAAATAAAATTGGCTTGAAAAATATTGTTTTATTAGTTTTTTTTTTAAACGGTACTTACTTTACGAATCCGTCTAGAAAAATAATACAGTGTGCTAAAAATAAACATGACTCCAGCAACAATACTCTAAACCAATAACTGCGTTGTAAGAAAGTGAATATCTTTATAATAAAGGAGTAGTCCATACTTGCTTCGATACAGCATTTCCAATTGCCAATAGAGTAATAACAATGCTCTCCAATATGATAAGTGTTCCAGAAGGAAACTTAAGTTTAGTCAAAAACAGTTCAGAGAAAACTGGAAATAAAAACAAAAAGGTAAGTTATAGTTTACCGATGTAAATAGTGTATTAATTTTTTAAATACTCATATTGGGCACAAACATTCAACCTCTAAATAATTGAATTTATTGACACAACATATTTGTAAGCAATTTATAATTCTGTGTATTTCTCACTATGAATATTTATAATTGTTTTTTTATAATTGAATACTTATATTTGTCATAAAACACACAATAGTTAAGTTGAAATGTATGATTATAAAAATAATTTGAAGCAAGCAAAAATCAGGAACAAAAACTACACGAAACAAAATATATTATATTTAAATGATACAAAATCTATATTTATATAAAACTTAATTTTTAAATGTGAATGTTTATTCGTTTGTCCTGTATTGTTTCTAGAAAGTTTGATGGATAAAGATAGTAAGGTTGCCATTCAGCATAGAGAAAATATTATATAAGTACTCAGAGAGCTAACGGCCAGCTTATAATGTATTGCACCAAAATCTGTAAATTAACATACAACTTACTATATACCCCATACAACTACCCAATGTTGCCATGTACAGTATAATATAACGACTAGGGAGTCATCTACTTCCTCTGGAGTAATTGTTTAATTTTTTCAATACTCAAACGTTCAAAACTTTTTTCTGACGTCTGTTTAAACTATATTTGATCTTTGCCTTCAGAATACTGTTTAAAATATAGTGCGTATAAATATCAAGACTCAATTCTATTTGTTCACCTACAACTTCTAAAACATGCACTGTGCTTAAAAAAAGCACCCCTTTTTCTCTTACTTTGACCAAAATTATGAGTGTTTATTAATTTTAACATTGTTATAAAAAGTTTAGAAAAACAAGATGAAATAAGGCATCAGAAAATTTTAATCTTGTCATATTCTCTGTACTCTATCCAAACTTATTATTAACTTGATTTTATTTCTTATAGGACTACTGAAGAGTGGTGAATGGAAAAAAAACATAGAAAAACCAAGGACACAACAACACAATAGTCACATTTGAATCCATGCAACCCAAAATCTCCATATATTAAACCATTCTCAACTTGATGAGCTATTTATCTATGCAATATACAAACCCTTAAAACCTTTATTTTCACGATGTTTTCTACATGTTTTACGATACCCTTTGATACTTAAATTATTGACTATAGGTTTTCTTACTTTTTCAATAGGTATGGGATGGACATAGTCAAATCCTGGCATTTGTACCAAAATTTTTCACTTCCAAATTTTGATTACCCCCATAACCTCCCAAAACTATACTTTGATCAACTAAATTTGATTAACTAAATAATTCAGAATAAATAGTTATGATTACTCAATCTAAATAGTGATTTTAGATACAAAATAGGGGAGACTCCTGCATGATTCACATGCCAACCATTTGCTGCTTCAACATACACACAAAATAAATAATTTCTCTATAATAAACGTATAGGATTAATCATTACTTCAAAGCTAAGATGGTAGATTAGATGGTCTTGGGTTGGACTCGCTTGGTCAACCCTTGGTTTATTGTGCCCCCTATGTGCCACTTATGCCCTTATGAAGTCCAAGATTTTCTCCACCAAGAATGTGTCTTCTTTGTTCCCTGGTTGCCCAATTTAGAAGAGGTCTCTCCTTCTGTGCCACGGTATCCCGCAATCATATATGACGGGTCTTGATGACTCTTGGGACTGATCGCAAAGCCGACAGCTTTGAGCGCCTTCCAAGACTCCCACTGTTCTTCTACAGCTCTTTTGTGCTTGATTAGGGAATTGGTGAGCTTAGTGACTGGTCCCTTGATCAGTCATTTACTTTGTGTGTGCCCGGGTATTTTGCTTTTAAACGTGTATACAATGTAATTAGCAACTGTCTATTTGTTTGTTTAAGTTACCTAAAAATTAAAAATTTTAATTCATTTACATCGGAATTTATATACTCCTCTAATGAGTAGTAGGTGCCATGTTTCAGAAAATCAGATATACACAGTTTAAATTTCTTTTCTGCCACAGATTGAATAGAACCTGGCAGCTTATTAAACAGCTCAATTTCTTGAAAACTGTGACCGTCATATGATTTTGAAAGCCTGTTAAGAGTGATAACCAAATTCTGTTTATTTCTAGTGTTATAACTATGTCTTGAGCTGTGATTAACAAACTGTGACATATTCTGCTTAACATAGAACAAATTTGAATAAATATATAAAAAGGGAAATGTCAAAATCTGTAATTTAGAGAAATTGGCTCTACAAGACTCTCTATCTGATAAACCTACCATAATTCTTATGGCTTTTTTTTGTAGCAGAAAAACTTTGAAAGTGACATGGCGGGGATGTTACAGCTGAAATCATTAACAAAGACTAAAAAAGGAAAGGCCCCAAAACACAACCTTGTGGCACACCCGAGATTACATCTTCACAACCGGATACATCATTACTGCTTACAACTATAAATTACTCTATTAATTTTAATTCTATGCGTTTTATGCCATAGTATTGAAGCTTGTTACACAACTTTCTGTGCGATATAAAATCAAAGGCTTTGCATGAATCAATTAGGCACATATAACAAGTATATTCTCAAACTATGATAATAAGTGATTTTCAAGAGTTTCAACAGCCATGGCAGTTAAACACTTAGGCCTAAAACCATATTGGTGTTCATATAGCAAATTATTAACAAAACTACTATGAACTACTATTAATAAAGTAGTCATGTAGTTGAACAAAAATACATGATTCTATGATCTTACTTATACCTTGTTCACCGAGAGTTTAAAGTGAAGCACCACCTTAAAATGGTTGATGTTAGGGATTTGGGCCCATGAGGAAAACAAACATCATGTGTGGGACGGCCAACTCGGGGTATGATTCACAGTAGTTCTTAGTAAACAAGCATTCTCTTCACTAACCCACCCTAACATTCACGTTCGTCCCTGTGGTAGGTCCGTGTGTGACACAGTCTGCCCGGCTCATATATATTGTAGGGGGAGGTGCTTCACTTTAATCTCTCAGTGAACAAGGTATAGTAAAGAACTAAAGCGATCCGTCTGTAACTCTCAGGAAGATTTATATTTCCCTTCTTATAAACGGGAATTATTTTTTTAACTTTAAACAATCAGGAAATGTTCCATCAGTTAGAACCAAGTTAATTAAACATGTTAGTGGCAACAATATCACAACTACAATGTGCTTCATGATAGAATTGGATAAATTATAAACATCCCCTGCATGAGGTTAACTAAACCTATTAACAAGACCAAGTACAGTTTTAGCTTCTACTTCTTTTCACATATAAGTCCTATTTGAAAGACATGCTGGTTTTTCAAAGTTAGTGAAACGCTTAATATAATTAGTGCCATTTGAAACATCATTACCAGTACCAACATTCACAGAGACATTTGCAAAATAATTATTTAAAGTATCCACATCTACAGGTACTGACAATTTAGGCAGTTTACTGGCAGATTCTGCTTTGATAATATGCCAGGCAGCTTTACACTTATTATTAGTTGAATAAATGCAATTACTCATAACAACATCAACCATCCATATTTGGGATGGTTTTTTTGTATGCCCTGAAAAAAATTGTCATTGCGAGTTACGAGATATTACCAGAAGTCTAATGATATGGTACTTCTCAACAAAACCTAGTTATGACTGAACTAGTTTTTTATAAAATCTATTCTGTTTTCTAAAGAAACATGCAACTTGATATTATATTTTAAAGTTGAACTGTACTTTTATAAGTTGTAAAAACTTTAAACTGATTACATTTATCATTTTATTCTAAAGTTCAAAATGAAACGTAAAAAGTTGATGAGAAACACTCGACTTCAGCCTTGAAATTCACCCTACTCCTGCAGACTCTATATAAGGTAGTTTGTAACTTAGTTTTCTACAACTTTATTTGGTCAGAGCACAAAGTCTATAATTTAATTTGGGTCTGTGTTTGATTCAATTTCTTTTCACTCGACAGGACAAAATTATCTTGGTCACATATTACATTTTTCTAATGCACTTAATAATTTAGATGACGCAATACTGTTATTAATTTAGATATGATTATTATAACACATTATTTGGTTCTAAAAGGTCAATTAAACTAAATTAGAAATAATCTTAATAGTCGCCTGTAAGTTATAGATAAAATTGTTTAAATATTTTCTACCACATCCAATCTAATGTAAGTATGTGAAGATGAAGGTTGTACTAAACGCTGGGGTTTATTTTTTATGAGATTCAACAAGGATATCAACATTCATATGAAAGATTCACATTAAAATTAAAATTAGAAACTAAAAACAAATAGTAAAAAACATAATTTTCATTTGGTTTTAAAAAGTGATTATAAAGTCGACATAATAGAAATTGCAAGATAGTGGAAGAAGTTCATGGACAAAGAAAATGATGATTTCATCTTCTCACGTGTTTAACATGAATGCAATTAAATATAGAAGTTTAAAATTGATTTTATTTAAATGAATACACTAATTATAAAAAGGGATAAATACAATTTATCTGTCACTATTGGGTTAACATGTATCTTTCAATAATAACAAAAACAAAAGTTTCATGCAAATTCAGAAAATATGAGCTACACAAGAGAAAACTTAAATATATACCTATGTTATGCAGTTAGTTTTAAATTAATCTTCTTGCATTTCACTTTATTTTTTTTTTAAATTTAATCAGGACCGTCATAGACAAATTAATGAACCAATTATTTCTGAGTAAAATTGATAAGTTATATGAGAGCCAAAAAAAGATGAAATTTGACACTGCAGAAATGTATAACACATATCTAGTAATGTAGTAACCTAGCTGCTACAGTGTACATATATTTATGTATTACTAGGTGTAACAATTATGGTAAATGCTTGAACTGCTGGCATAACTTTACTTTTTTACAGCTGCCCAAAAGCAGAAAGAACAAAATAGTTTACTTAATACTCTGAAAAGAATTTGATAAATAAAGATTGCTGAGATTGTAAGTAGGGTTTTTTAAAAAGGAAATTTACAAAATTTGTCCTAACGAAAAAGTATTATTTCCTTAGAGGCATTACAAATTATTATGAGTCATATTAGTATTTACTCTTTACAAACTAAAAAAACAAAACAAAAACTGACCGATTGATTCTAAAGCCCTATATGCTGCTGCTAAATTTTTAGAGTTCATATAGAAGGGCAATCTGTTTGCAACAGTACTAAATGTGAAAAAAAAACTTTAAGCTAAAAAGTCACCGCAAAGTCTTCAATCTAAAAAATACCATCTTCAGATACCACCAAGTAACTTACTACCTTTTTCATATTCATTATATTTTGCAATTACACTGTTTTGTACAGTGGCGTAGCGAGGCATCGTTCACCCTAGAGCAAAAACAATTCAATAGCCCCCCCCCCCCACCAATTAAACTGGCAGACAGGTGACTCATACTTACAAGCCACCTTTTATCTTCCAATCTGCAGCTCAGGAGAATGTTTATCCCCACACGATGTTCAAAATTCATATCATAATTTTAAAGTTGACCTTATAGTTATAGTTATGTAAGTATGTTTCATAGCGGTAATTAGGTAAATATAGCCAGTGCTAATGATTTTAAAATTAAATTGAATTGTTTTGTTAATACATTATTTATGATATAACGTTACGTACCTTAAATATTTGATAATTTTTATCAAAATTGCTGTTTTTCTCACATAATGCTTTTTTTAGTATTTTATAAATGTATAATATTGAAGAAACAAAATGAAAATTTTACATTTACAGCTCTTTTAAATTCAAAATAATGTTTTCCTTTACTTTTCAGCTACAAATGTGGTTATCACATTCCTAAAATCAATACTCTTCGCTCTGTTAGTTTATAGATATTGTTGCCAAACAACTTCAACGTTTTTACGACATTGTGTTTCGAAGATAATTTTTAGCTTAAAATTACCTTTTGGCACTTGCAGAAGTCACTGGCAATGTTAGGAAGATTAAACCTGCATTTACAATATTGGGAAACGGAAAACTAGTGGTCCTACCTACCTAGTTTTTACCACCACCATAAATAACATATTTTTGTTACTCCTCAGCACTCATTACAGTGATAAATAAGCTATGCGAAGGACTCCACCCGCAAGTGTGTAGCCTCCAGCCGGGTTAATTACGCTGTGCTGAAAGCCTCACAGCCAGGCCTGTGCGTAAACCTAGGGTCGCCTCTAGCTGTCGGCCATGTTGGCTGACACTCCATAAGACCAATGTTAAATTAAAATCCAAATTTTGTCTTTATTTTTGATCGGATAATTATGAACGATATGTCATTTTAAAGCTATGGCCAATATGCATGCAAATGGCTTTTCCAAAACTAAGAAAAACATTTTGTTTAATATTTATTAACAATTTAAAACATAGATTTTTAATATTTTTTTTATGTTGTCACTATTAATTATAGCGAAAAACTACCAAGCCATTCGCATGAAGAATTTCGTCCCCAAGAGTTTGGTATTTTTTTAAAACGCTATTTGAACAATTGCGGGTTTTAAATGGATTTAGGCTGAGCAATGTCCATGTAACCTCCGCCGCTATAGGGTGATTTTAAATATTTTTTACGTTGTAGATATTAATTATAGCGAAAAATTACGAAGCCATTTGGATGAAGAATTTTGTCCCCAAGAGTTTGGTATTTTATTAAAAACGCTATTTGAACAATTGCGGGTTTTAAATGGATTTAGGATGAGCAATGTCCGCGTAACTTACCGCCGCTTTAGGGAGTCCCAGGTTGCTTTCTGTTTTACTATAGCCGACCCTTAAGTGCAGTTAGTTGGTCCTACTAACTGTGGTTCTTGTCTCAACAACCAGTTATGAGCTTGCGCCTACGACTCGTTCTAAAAAATCTTTGATAAATTTAGACTACATGTTGCATCATAATGTACTATTTCAACAATTTTCCGCCCCCTCTAGGCCAAGCGCCCTGGAGCGGCTGCTCCACTCGCTCCATAATCGCTACGCCACTGGTTTTGTATTTTGCAGTCCCTTTTTAAATAATTATTATTATTTTACCTCATACTTATTTAAGTTCACTTTGAACCTCTTGTTAAAATTACATTTAATCCAAGAGTTTTTCCACTCTAGACCAAAGAAAAATAAGTGGCAAAACTGCAGAATGGAATTAGTACGAAATATGAGAAAGGTGGACATTTTTGGAATCTGAAACTTAGTTCCCTCATTCATAGGCCTACTTACTTATACCAAGAAGTAATCCATAAAAGAAACCAATGACTCGTTTGCAATATGGATAAGGATTAGCATCATCAAACAGAATACCATAGATCAAGCCACAGTGTTTTGTTTTCTTTTTGATACCTGAAATTATTAATGGATTCGAATGAAGTATGTATAAGATAAATTATAAGTTAAATGCTTAAAATTGAATTGAAGAAATTATTTGTGAAAATTACAGAAATAACATTTGTTTATTCTTAATAGAAGTTAATCATTACACAACAAAAACATTAAACATATTATAAGAACTCTTTGCTATAGGCTAACATTTATTGTCATGAGGATTTTACTAAAGATTATTTACAAAGGGTAAGAAAAGAATAGTGCAAAAAAATAGGTAAGAGTAAAAATCCAGCATTTTGCCAAGTTGAAAAGTTAAAAAGGATAATCACTATAATCGCTACTTCTTCCCCTTTGTTCTTACTGTTTTAATTATTTGGTGGTAGCTAGCCTTATCCTTTAAGTTACACAATTTAAACAAATATTTGAGTTACTAGTACAGTTAAAACAACTTTTCTTGATTTTTGTTAATCAACAGGTTTTCAATTTTTGATGTTACATTTTAAATAACCGCCATTTTTAAATGAGTGAAGGAAACCGATTGGTAAATTGTCTTCAATTGGTTCTTTATAACACTAAGACTAGTAGTACCCAAATTTCAACTTTGTCTCCTTCACAATTCAAAAGATATAAAATATTATGTTTTGATTAAAACATGAAGTAGCAACTAGAGATAAAACTATGAGCTAAGGCTGTGTTTGCAAACATTTTTATTCATAGATCACACCCTACATTCCCCTGTTTTCCCAAGACACTCTCAGCAGGCTATTACTTACAATAAAATTTATATACAACCAATTATAGACTGTTATTAATGAGTGTTAACCTTAGGCCTAAATATTTCTACATTATTACAAAAAATATTGTTACACTAATAATTTTGCCCAAAATCTATACAAAAATGTGTTTAAGAAATATCGGATTATGTTGACTAGTTTTATTTACTTTACGTTAAAATATAATTTTACCGAAATGAATATCTAAACCTCTTGTACAGTTAATTATTCTCTCCCATGAGTAGCTAGCTGTTCCAGACCTGAAAAACACGGGGTGGGGGGGGGGATATGGAATTTATGAAAAAAACAACGTCCCAATACTCATACTTTTTGGCTGAAAATTAATTAGTTATTAGTAAGGATCGGAAACATTACATGTACCGTGTATATATAGTACTAGGGGCTCTGCCCCTGGACGCTTCGTTTCCCAACCCCGCCTCGGCCTTCAGCCTCAGATGGCTGCTTCGCCTCGCAGTTGGCAAATTTGCAAAAGAATCTCGTTAATCTTTGGCTCGTTTGTACATAGGTTACCGAGCATAAATCAGCTGTTTTATTTGGCAGCTGACTCAAACTCATTAAACATTATCTCCATAAGATTAACATGGGAAATTTAAAGGATTGTGTGCCGGAGCTCCTTCTCGGGTGGAATAGTTTCTAAACGGATGATTTGATCTTAAATCTGTTGGAAAATCGTTACTTTGAAATAAAATTTTCTACAACTTTTGTGTTTAATTTTTTTTGCTACCTCTTACCGCTTTCTTACTAAACG
>JAGFPH010004073.1:87911-124100 GCA_018207615.1 Philaenus spumarius
CTGAAATTTAAATACATTATATTGCTTCAATGAAAAGCCAAAATCCGCAAAAAAACACATTTATTTATAATAGCCTCGACGTTTCAGGTATCAATGCAACCATTTTCAAGAGCTGGGGGTTGAAATACATATAAATATAAATAACACAGTATTAAAAATGTAGGAAAACTTTTAACAAATACATTGAAAATGTGTACATTACGTTGTTTAATTTTAAGGGAAAATGTTTGTTTCTGGATAAAGTGTTTGATTTATTTCAATAACCTTATAGGTTTTTAATTCAAATGATGTAAGAATGTAATTTATACTCATAACTTGAGAGGATATCTCAATATCAATGTCTAATAAACATTGAAAATTATTAAACACCTTCGTCGGGTATTAAAATGGATACTTTCCAATTCAAATCTGTTGTAAAAACAAAACTGTTTTGGTCGTACGGTTCCGTTAGTTTTTTCGAAACATTTTATTGATACAGAAACAGTTTTTTTGTTATCCACACCCACCTCTACGCAAGTCCCCACAGTAAAAAAACAAAACGCGCGGACAAGACTGTACGGATGACGTTTAAGAAATAACAAAAATATTAAAATAATCGTTGTAATCATCGTGTTCGATCGTGTTTAGGGGATCGGTGATTGGCAATCAAAACTGACTGGGTTTCACCATTCTATCAGAATAAAAACTCTTAAATCTTAAAACATATTAAATATATTTTTTCACCAAACTAAGCTCCTAATAAAAATTTCGTTTTTAAAAAATCCCGGGAAACTGGGCGGGCAGTCGTCCCCTGCCATGGGCTAGAACCGCCACTATCTTCCATGTAGGCCCTAGACCTGAATAAAATTTCATAAAACTGTAGGTTCACAGTATCTCCTATGGTAAACAATAGTGGCAAACATTCCTTAGATACAATCTTATGCTTATCATCAGCTAGCTGATCATTACAATAAAAACTAAGTTTATTATAAATGTCAATACATTAAAAGAAATTTCTAATTGATAAAATAAAAAATGTTTTAAACTTTAAATTTCATTTTACATTAACTGCTGACTCTAAGAAAGGGAATTTCAACTTAATATGAAATACATATCATAAGTCTTTAAAGTATAGTTTTAAGAAAAGAAAAACTGATAGCAAGATATAAAGTTAGTAATAATAATTGATATGTCTGAACATCAACTCCTATAAAAGCGAGTGTGCATCCGCTGATTTCACCCAACATCTGTAATACTTAAACAAACCCAGTGTAAATTAATTCTACTTTGGGGTTATGTTTATAACTTCAATCATTATAATTTCTTACGATTTTTTGTTTTTAAATATGAGTTCTAACTAATGTATGCTATAATACGTTATTATATTTTGCTTTGAGGTTTTAAACTCATATCATCAAAATATTCGTTTATACAAATTTAAAGAAGAAATGCCTATTCGTTTCACTTTGAAAACATTCGTACATCTTCGTATAACATATAGGCCCTAAACATATTCGATTATTAATTTCTTCACTATAATATTAATATCTTCTAAATCATTTGAACTATCACCATGAAATAAAAACCTATTAAAAAGATAGTACTTTTATCTTTCTTTAAATATATAATAACGTACATAAATAAAAAAAATTAACAAAAATAAGCCTACAGTTTTATAATCCTTATAATAAACATTTACCGAGTTAAAAATCCCCGTCAGCATAGTTGGGAAGGCCTAGGTAAATAAAGTCTGTTGTTTTTTGTATAAATGATGCATTTCTGATGTATATATAATTAATCTGCCTGTGATTTTTCACGGGGGTACACTAGTTTTCAAATAAATTGTAGCCTACTTACAAGATATTAACATTCCTAAACAACCAAACAAATTTGATGGTGGCCCATATTTTGTGTACATGGTTTTTACAATACAGTACAGCCTAAATAAATTGCTACAAAAAAATACTGTTGTTGGTTGTTGCTACGAGAATATGTAAACATATGACTTTCAGATGTTTTGTATAAATATTATATTGTTATTAGGCATATAGCAGTTATAGCGGCGTTATATTAATAGGCCTAATTGGTTTGTCATAATCCAAGAGGCAGTGAACAAAAATGTACATCTACACTATTATCTATACTATTATATAAAAATCTAATGGTGTCTGTCTTTGTGTGTGTTACTCAATTACGTAAAAAATACTGGATAGATTTGAATGAAATTTGGCACACATATAGATCATGTCCTGGAATGAGACAAAGGCTATAAATCATTTTGATTTAAGGGTTGAAACAATCCCTAAAACAATAAATATTTATTATTATACTGCCATTAAGACTAGAGAGCTGGAAATTGGTACATTTATTTCTTACAATACAAATATACTATGTAAATCATATTTGCATTTTATAGCGTTGCTGCTAAGGGGTGAAAATGTAATAATAACCCCTAAAACAATAAATATTTATTATTATACTTCCATTAAGACTAAAGAACTGGAAATTTGTACATTTATTTCTTACAAGATATATATAAAAAGTAAATCATATTTGTATTTTTTAGTGTACTGCTAAGGGGTAAAAATGTAACAACCCCTAAAACAATACCAATTAATTATTATACTTCTCATTAGCTAAAGAGCTGGAAATTGGTATATTTATTTCTTACAATACATATATACAATGTAAATCATATTTGCATCTTATATCGTGCTGCTAAGGGGTGAAAACGTTATAACAACCCCTAAAACAGTAAACATCTCTTACTATGCGGCGGAACTTTGTACCGTGTGCGAAGCCACGCGGGTATCTGTTAGTGATTTGATAAAGGTACAAACACATATCAATCGAAAGTTTTATAAGTGCCAATAATAGAAACTGAAGGTTGGAATTTTGAAGTAGAATTTTTCTTAGTGGAAAAGCAAATGTTATAGGGTGAACATTCTGTATACCACGTTCTGATTCAAAACGCATATTTTTGTAAAATTTCAGTTTCACGTGATAATAAATTTATTGGAAAGAAATTATCACGTATATTATTTCTTAAGGCCATTTTTTTGTCGGTACGCCATAACTTCCTTAATACGTCATCAAATTACATGAATGAGGCATCATTTTAAAGCTTTCCTTAACCGCTACACCGGAAAAATAGACAAACAGTTTAAAATTTATGTTTTAATAACAAAAATTGATTAAAAAAACTTTTATATTATACTTTGTATGTTCCTAATGAAAGGCGCCATCTATTAACCATCTGTTTGACTAGCATGACAGCTGTTAGTTAGATTGTTTACACTGTAAGATTGTATAGGGAAACTGTTATTTATAAACCAACCAATGTAAATAAATTAACTTAATTAACTGAATTAAATCAACGTGTTAAATCAGGTAAAAGTAGGCCTACTCCGAACTTGCGAAATATTCGCACGGGTCAGCTAGTTAGGTTTTATTTTGGGGAGGACTAATCATCGTAAATTGAGGACTCTAAGTGCGACAACAGGTATTACTTGTAGCTTGTATCATACGTATAATTTACCTGCAACATATATCATCTATGATTATAATAAATTATGTATACATAGTTCGAAAAGTATTTCTGAAATATATTGTTTTCTCACAATCATTACAGAGCTTGTTTGAAGATTTCATACCTTAAACCATTGGTTAGATAGGACTAAGATGGGAGAATATGACGATTATTTCCCTCCACTTTTCTAATTGGATAAATAAGCAACGTTTCAAATTCATACCTTTTATTTCAATTATTTTAAGCTGATATTATTTCTCATAGTAAATGATTTTAAGCAGACGATGGAAATATAATTATTTGTTTTGTTTTGTTCGCGAGTCGTAGGCCTACTTCTTTTAAATTTACTTTTCGTCTGTAGAAGTAAACTATTTGAAATGAGTTCCATTATGAAAAGCGACGTGAAAAACTGTTATAAAAGTTTAAACAAATATAACTTGGTTGGCTTCTTTTCGTATTGCGCTCTCTGGAAACTTTCCAAACAAATTTCCCTTCTGTCATAAATCATTTCTTCCGACAACTGAAATAAAGGTCAAACGTTACGAAGTAGCCTTCGTTATCATTTATTAAATTAAAAGATTCAGGGACGATATGCCATTTTAGGTCAATGCCAAAGAACAAGTTAATACCATTTAAGGCGATCCGACACAAAAAACATATGTTTTTTTGTATTTGTAAGATTTAAACCGTTGAATTCATTTTTATATTATTTAGTACAACTAAATAGTATATTTCATCACTAGGACCGAAAGTGACGCTTTTCGATACGAGCTCAAGTTTAACGACTGAGGCGAAGCCGAGGTCGGAAAATGAGCGAGGATCGAAAAGCCACTTTTGACCCGTGTGATGAACGATACTTTTCATCACACTGTGATTAATAATAAATTTAATATTTTTTTTCAAAATAACCTATCGTTTCTCAGTAGCATTCCAGAAGTACAATGCCAACTTAGTTTATGTTTGCAGCACTAACAAAATTATTGAAATAAGCTGATTTTAATAACAAAGCGATACAAATAAAAACCTTTCTTAATTCTAAGAATTTATAGGCATTGATTTTTCAGGAAAAGTTTATCTTGTCTTCGCTTTTTACTTTCTCCCCATATACCATAGTATACGGAGAAAGTATTGTATTCGTAAAAATTTTCGAGTTTGAGTTTTTGGTGGAATATCCGTTTTGGGCCCCCCTGAACCTAAAAAAGTGGTTTTCAGAGTGATGTCAGTGTGGGTGTGTCTGGGGGTGTGTGTGTGTCTCTGTGTGTGTGGATGTTATCAGACCTAGAGCCTAAACTAGTCTTCCGATTTTGATGAAATTTGGTATGGAGGTACTAATCCACGGTACCTCCAGGCATTTTTTAAATTTTTGTGAATTTTTGATTTTTAAGGGTTATTTTCCCATAAAACCTTTAAAATAACGGAAAAATCAACTTTTAAAAAAAAAACTGCTCTAACGATTTTGATTAAAATTTTATAGTTTATTAGGGACCTAAAGTACTATAAACTATAAAATTTTTATCAAAATCATTAGAGCCGTTTTTGAGAAAAGTCGGTTTTCCGTTATTTTATGGATTTTTATGGGAAAATTACTCTTAAAAATAAAAAAAATAAAAAAATGTGTATTTTGAATTATTATTCTACTGATGAAAAGGTAGAGTATGTTATAGTACTTTTCGTAAAAAAAAAAACAATAATACGAAATTTATGTTTCTTTCATACACTTTTGGCTTATGAAATTTTTATCAAGTTCCTATAATGAGAGAGAAAGTATGTGTCAGTTTCCTGATACCGTTTATTTATTTCTTATGTTATCGCTTTCAACCGAGAATAGCCGCAAACATTACATGGCAAAATTATATTATATAAGTTCACTAAATTAATTGGAACAGCTGATATCAAATCATTGAGTAATATTAATAGACACAATACACTACTACCCGATACTGGAACATGAATGAACGTACTGATGTACTTTTTTTAAATAATAAGTCAAAAGTTTGTTTATTTATCAATATATAATTTTTATTGTTACTCACGTTTGTTTCTTTGTTAAACTCGTTATTAGATCTAATAAATTAATAAGACGACATTTCAAATCATAATTATTATTTATAGCGCTACTGGTGTTAATTTATAACTAATTTAAAGCTCGGAAAAATTTCCAGCTGATTTTGCCGATAGGGCCTATAGACCGAGAAAACGCTATTTCAATACTCAAAGCTGATATTGAAAGTGACTATTTTCGATAGCCTACAGTGTGATGAAAGAGAATGATAGGGGGGGGGGAAACATTTTCCCCGCACATTTATGTACAGTACTTTTAAACTAAAAGAAATTGTTCTATTTTTGTAGGGTTTGAGGTTTTTTTGATTTTGAATAACGTTTTTGTTTTTTAACCAATTTCCATAATGTTTTTAATATTTTGTAGCCTATAATAAAAAACACTTTTTGGGTATCCTTTGGAAAACTATGTGCTGTTTCTAACAAAAAATGAATAAGGTTACACTTAAAAATATATTTTCACACTTTTTGTATTATTATAAAAAAACAAAATTATTTAGTATTTTTTCGGGTATAGTGTTTTCCCTACCCTAAAATCTTCTAATATATTCAAGATAAAGTGGTAAAAATGTCAAAGGCCTAAGTCTAATACTTTAGATTTTATTCAATCATAAGTACACCCAAACATGGAAAAAGTAAACTTTCGGGGAACGGAGTTCAAAGTTTCAACTCTGTATAATCACGAATTGCACTACCTTTTTATTATTATATATATTTGTTATATGAAAATATAATTACAAAGGCCTAAAAATATGTAGGTAGAAAAGTATGTAAAATACAAAAATTAAACAAAAGAAAATTAAAAAAAAATGCTGATTTATGGTGACGGAAAGCCTTAACATTATTTTAATGGCCACAAATACGATCGATTCTTTATATTTACCTAGGTCTATGTCAAAAATCTCTCTCTAAATGTATTAGTATGACTTACCGTCACAATAGTCAATATTTCTTTTCTTTTGATTGCATTACGGCCGTTTCAGCTATTCAGCCATTAACGAGTGCTTGCTGGGTAGTTCCCGTTGCCATTGTTTAAATATACATAAACTAGCTGCCCGATCCGGCTTTGCACGGATAGACAAATCAATTTTAAATGTATATTAACAAAAAAACAAAAAAAATCAATAAATATATTACACTATGTATTTTTTATGGGGATTTTAGTAACTTTGACCTCCAGAACCCCCCCTAAAATTTCGAATTTTTTGAAAGCATTTCTTAGTGACCACCTAAGGCCCTAGAGAAAGCTACATACCAAATTTCGTTCTAATCCATTCAGTAGCTTTTGAGAAATCGTGATGAGTCAGTGAGTGGTATTTGGCTTTTATATAAATACAGTAGATATACGAACATACAACACATAACACTTAACACAAATTCTGTATACATTTTATTTTCTTCGCGTAGTAGGCCCACTGTCACGAAGCGTACTACCATTGCTGTATATTTGTATGTGTGGTAGGAGGGAGTTGAAAATCCTTAAAAATATCACATCGTTGTAAAAAAGTGAAATTAATGAACGCATTAGAAGAGTTCGAAATATGTTAACAGTCTAAAAGCAACATCAGATTATTGTTGAACGAAAAAGTAAAATTTGACTCAAACTTAATTTACGATACAATAATAACCAGTACAGATAAGAACGCCTCCCTCCTTCCACCAGTACAGGTAGACCACGATGTCAGTACAGAAATAAAATGTATACAGAAGTGTTATGTGTTGTGTGTTCGTATATTTATGTATTTTTAAATACATCCAGATCACCACTACCCCCTCCCACACAATCCTAATCCAAATGTCTCTTTCCTAATCAACCTTCATTCCGTGAAAATATCAGATTATACAATAGTCTGTTTGCATTTGCTTCGCCACGATCACCTTCTAGTACGATAATGATAATACACTGTTTGGGTAAAATAGGACTGTAAGGTATTAAAATAAAAATGTTTAAAATGTAAAAATATGGATGCAATAGGTTTCGAATAAAATAAATAAGCCACCATCTTAAAACACCCAGCTCCGACATGTACTCATTTTTTTCTGAGATTAGTCATTTTATTCGATATCTTAGTCTGTGAGAAGACTAAAAAAATAAAACTCAACAGTAAAATAAAAATAAACAAAAACAAAACAAGTTTAGTGGCGTTTGTAGTAATATTATTAGGTACTCAACATTCAACCTCCTCTAATCTCATTATAGACATTGTTTAATCTCGTATTATTTTATATGTTTTTGGGTACGGGAAACCCGATTTTGAGAGTTAAAAAGTCGTAGCCCGTCGGGGTTGTGTTTTAGGGGTTAAAATGTTTGTACATTTAAAGAGTCGTAGCGCGTCGGGATCCCGTTGTTGGGTCAAGATAAAAAAAAATACAGTGTGGGGTATCGTTTTATATGTTTTTGGGTACAAGGAAACCCGATTTTTACAGTTATATATATATATATATATATATATATATATATATATATAAAAAACACGAATTCTCGAAAAAGTGTCCATCTTGTTTATTGATTAATTTTGGATCAAATATGCATATTATATAACTTACAGTAACATTTTGTGGGGTTGGAACAGGAAAACTAGTTCTAAAAGACAACAGGTAAAATTAAGCACTTTATGGACATAAATATGTCTCGACGGTAAAACCCCCAGCTTCTAAAGTAACACTACAACAGCTGATAAGCTTCAACACTAAACTTAGTCTCGCCAAGATGATACTTTAAGGTCAAGTTTAAAACATCGCTCAAAACGAATGATGTATACACCTTTGATCGGGACGGTGTAGTATATTACA
The DNA here is from genome assembly GCA_018207615.1 of Philaenus spumarius. NCBI lineage: Eukaryota > Metazoa > Arthropoda > Insecta > Hemiptera > Aphrophoridae > Philaenus > Philaenus spumarius. The sequence goes on from JAGFPH010004073.1 coordinate 96,271, forward strand.
GTCGGGTAAAAAATGTGTATACTTAAACAAAATCAGGTACAAATCCATGATTACACTGTAATTTAAAGGGTACAAGCAAGCACGGAGGTATAGGCCTACGTATATCAGGTTTTAGTACGTCCTACTTTTCTAAACGAAATTGTAAGTGTTCGTTTAATTTTATGGATTTATAAAAGACTCGATTATTATGTTGATTCGCACACCAAAAGTATTATTTTATTAACTTTTGCTCCTGTGAAAAACTCTATGTTTATGTCGTTGGCCGCTTGTGACGTCATTGCAAGTGTTGATTCCCTTGAACTTGAACTAGCTTGGCACTGGGTTGTACCTCCTGGAGAACTTCCAAATTAAAGTGTTTTGCTTTAATTTATTAGTATATTTCTGGCCAAGTTATGAATGTAATATTAGTTTCAACTCATTCATCATATTTATTGTACGAGTTGACTGTATTATTCAAAATTCTTTAGCGGGTGTGTCCGGAAATCGCGGTTACATTGAAACAAATAAACAAAATAGTGAAGTACTTCCTTCAATTTACTGTTGATATTATGTTTCGGCAATTTCCGTCGTAATATCCGGTTTAGATCAAGGAGATGGAGACTTGGAGAGATGGAAAATCGATTTTAATGTTGAGGTTTATTTTAGAGCATGTGAAGACTACCTCGAAGCTGAACCGCTAACGTGAGTTGAGCGAATTTCCAAAATTAAGTTTATACGATTTTATCGTTTCAACCAACTATTTGGGAAATTGGTCTACTCACGTTGAATAGCTGCCTCCATGTATGAAATATATTAGTAGAATTTGTTAGTAACCCAGCCTCAAACCCCGGCTTAAGCGCTTCTCGTAGCGGGAAAAACTCGTTTTGTGAGTTTGCATGTCGAACTTGTGGCCTCAGATTTTTTACTGTTTTGTGTTGTTAGCATCCCGGCCATCGGCCTAGAAGCTGACGATCCCCTTAGTGTATTTGAATCAAATACTTTTATTATTTTTTACGATTTAATCGATTTCGGCGGAGACAAACGAGCTAAAAGGTTGTGTAAAAAAATGGGTAGAATTATCTCCTACATTTATATTTGTATATAAAACCCCAAAAAAGTTTCATTTTTTACGAAAAATCACAAAAGAACATGACTTCTGGTAAAAAAAGTTCTGATTGTTGGTTTTTTTTTTGGCAACGAACTCATCCGAGACACGTAGACAACCAAAGTGTGTATCAAATTTGGACCAAATCGGAAGTAAAATACGGTCTTTAGAGTGCGAACACACATATACATAAACTTTTTAATGACACCCTTAAACGTGTTCTGAGGATCATGTTTGGTGTTCATTTACTACTCCCGATCACCATAAGGGTCACTGCAATAGCTCATCTTTCCTATGGAAATTTGCTAAAATCAAACGGATTAGAGAAGACAATATAATTATACAGTTTATATCTATACAATTTATTTCTTACTTAATACTTTAAGATAAACATTTGATAGTAGCGACAAGAAGAAAACATGAATCTAAAAGTTGCCAACAATAGTTGCAAATGCTGAGTTACATGCTGAGAAGGCCTAAGATAATTATTTAATCAACCGTATGTGCCAAGTGTGGCATTACATGCAAGTGTGTCAACAAGGGACGTAAGAAGGCCAAGGCACATTTTGACGAACTTTGAGAAGATAGAAATCGTTTTGTTTCAAGCATAAAAACCGTTCCCAGAAATACTGTTAAGTTTTAACAAACATTTACTTACACGACATTCGGTCCCACCCGAAGAAAAATGCTACTTCGGGATTACAACCTTCAGTTTAAATTATTGGCACTTACAAAACTTTCGATTAATATGGGTCTGTGCTTTTATCAAATTTAACGATGTACATTTTTATTCACTGGATCTAGAATTATGACAAATCAATTATTATATAACACCACTATAATTGCTATGCTATAAGCCCATAGTATAATCTTTATAAAAAACATCTGAAAGTGATAAGTTTATATATTCTCTTATCAAGAATCAACAGTATTTTTTTTGTAAATCACGAAACTGATGGTTTGTTATTTATGTAATTTACAAATTATAGTTTAGGTATTAATAAACAAATTTTCGCAAATTAAAATTATTTGTCTTCAAAATTCACCGAAAGGTTCGTAAAACTCCAAATTCTGTATGGAACTGGTTTTTCATGGTATTATTGTGATTTATTCAGACACACCGGTTCAACTTTTGAATTGTTGCACATCAAATGTTTCCATTAACATGAAATGTGGACATGATATCGACTTTGTTAGGGATTCAATAGAAGTGAATTACATAACAAGAACAAAGTTTTTCAAATTATAATTTTTTTATCCGAGTGCGCTGTATCGCGAGATTTTGATACACTGTATTTTATTTTATCTTTCAGTTTAGGTGAAAAAGTCCAAATGATAAGTGTGTGTGTTATCACTTTCGTCGCCGTAGGAAGCAAATAAAAGAGGAAAAATATTAGTTTATCTATTGAAAGCTATTTGTTTTGTAATTAGGTACTTAGTAATGAATTATTAAATTAAAAAGCATAAAACACACTATTTGAGAAACCAAAAATTAATAACTAAAACCTCTCACTCATGATAGTAATACCAAATTAAACCACGCTATGGTTAGAATAAGTAACTTTAGAGTTGTTGAAAAAAAAACATTAATAATTTTTGAACGCTCAGTTTTACTTTTAGAGATGTGTAGTAACACGGACTCCGTGTTTTTGAAGGAGTGGGTCCGGATCTACATCTACATCCAGCTCTTCGGACCTACATCCCGGATCTGTGTCCGACGGACCTGTGTGTGTGCGGAATGTATTGCGGACAGGAATCACTTGCACAATTCAATCCAGTCAGAGTTCAGTCCACTCCCGTCTGTACTGGAAGAGTGGAAGTAGACTAGAAGTTTGTTTTGTAGCATGACATTGACACGTACTGTATATTAAGTCAAATATGTAGACGTCTACTGATATGATTGTATTATTGTAGGCTTTTAAATATGTTTGATTTAATTCAAGTCGTGAATATATAACATAGTTTACTTAGCCTAATGCTTGTATGTTAGATAAAATAATTTTTACAAAATAATGAGCGCAAATTTACTATACATCCCTAGGCCAACAGAAATGCAATAATAATAATAATTAAAAAAAATAGCCTGAAGTTTTAACTTATAGTCTTTATTTACAGTATGTTTACCTGTATTCAACATTTACCAGTGAAATGTAAAACAAGGTCGTCGTCTGCAAAAATATCAGCCGAAGGTCGTGTAGTAAATTTATGCGTATTGAGGTGTAGGTAATAATTGATGAAATAAAAATAAAGTAAGTATGTAGTAAAATAATTATATTATTATTACAAAATAACGATGTCGTAGCATGACATGAATCAGTCTTTTATTAGAGAATCATAAAAAAAAACAAAGAAAATTAAACTATCAGTCGGACCTGGAATGAACTCGGAGTGGATTGTAGAGGAAAAGATTCCCGCGTTAAAAGGAAGTGTTCGACTCACACTCGGACCTACATCCATCAGTTGCGGCGGAGGATACAGGTCCGCGGATCCGTATCCATCCGGACCTGCCCATCTTTACTTACTTGGCATTAAACACATATTTACAAGTTATTTACGATAATATTCATAGTATGTAGCAATATTCTTTGTACTTTCATGATTATAAAATGTGTAAAGTGCACGGGTATAAGTGCCTGCCACTTCTAGGGTTAAATGAAAATTTCTAGTAACTAAAGCTAGGAGGTAAAAACTATACATTTTTACAGTATTCAAATATTAAGTTACTTGTTTACCTTAAAAAGCGTAAAGTTTTAATAAAAATCTTAAAATTAGTTTTAATTATTAAGGGTCTGCTCCAGTAAACGAGAAAGCAACAGGAAACGCACTTCCGGTATCACTGTATCCCTATCTAAGCAGTGCAATTTCTTGCAGCTGAACGCTTTGACATTGCCTCATTTCAAACCATTTTATAAGTCTATCTTTTGTAATTGCGTGTTGAAAAAAGAACTGAATATTCTTTATAAAATTTCGGATCCTGCTTGCAAATTATTTTTCATTATTAATTTTTTATTGTGTTAGGAAAAAAATCAAACTTTGTACTTACAAAATGTCAGTTACTTGACAAATGAAAGAAATTTAAAAAAATGTAAATTGCAAGAAGGATGCGTATTGTGACTGTGCTTAAAATGAGACCTTGCAAACAATGTTATGATAAAAAGTAAACGAAATAAATGGTATGAAATTTAACATTGCTCTTATGGGATAAAAATCCATTTTATTTTTACTGGAGCAGACCCTTAATAACATCCAGTACAAGATGACATTTTACTAAATACCGCTTCTATTGTTCACAGGGAAAAAGCTAGGTAAAAATTCAGTAGAATGATTCATACGAAACTATAAACTATTTAGGGCTGTCAATGTCCAAACTATCTCGATAAATTCTAATTAACATTGAAAAGTAATAGTTGTGTTTACTCTTTTTGTAACATCGAACATAAGTAGATGTGAACTCGATTGTTTCAAATTAATGCATCATTGTTCTTTGGTTAGAGGGTTGAGAAGGTAGATTAGATTTGAGTCGTATAGTTCCAAAACTGACATTCTCTATTCTGAGTAACTTAAAAACGCAAAAAACAATTACAAATATTGATTGCTTTTTATATGCTGCTTTTTCATGTTTTTTAGGTTCTAATTTAGTATAAACTAAATATATTTCTTAAAAATTAAAGTGTGATAATGATTTCTTTAGTAAATAAGCATTTGAAATATCGATAAGACCACTTTTGGAAATTACCTTCATGGATAAGATCAGTTCTGGAAATTACCTTCATACATAAGATTATTTTTGTAACTGAAGTGCTAAAATTAGGTTTAAAAGAAATTTCAGAGATTAAAAATCACAATTTTTTTAAAGTTTTATTTACAATAAAGACAGCAAAACTGCATGATATCCTCAAATTACTAATAAAACATTTTGGAAATGGATGGAAAAACACTCCTGAACTTGATTTTTTCAAAAATTTAAGTGATCACCGAGAAAATGAAGAAAGGGAAGAAGAAATTCTGTGTCAGCATATGCAAGAGGATGAAGATTTTTGAGAATCTAATACAAACGCTATGGACTTGATTGAATTAATGTGACTTTATTGACAAAAATCAATAACATTTTTTACAGGTTTTCGATTTATAGATTTTTAAAGGGATACCTGGTCCAACAATTTCCAACAAATTGAGTTGAGAACACACAGATGAAAGCGATAGGCAGTTTAACCTCTTACTTTGATGGCGTCACTTTTAAAATATAAAAACAATACATCTTTTTGACGAAAGAAATTTAAAGAGCCAACTTCCAGGTTTTAGAAGAGTTCTTTCAGTTACTGACTTCCACTCGTACACTGGACAGTCGGCATTGGATTAGACCAGTTATAGAACCAACTGGATAAGGTGAGTTTTGGAACTGACTATTGGGTGGATAAGGCCGTTTCTGGAAATAACTTGAATTTAAAACTTTATGTTGGATAAGGAGCTTTCTGAAAATTTATGACTGTTGCTTAGTATAGGTCTTGATCTACAGAACAATATGGCGTGTCTAACTCAATTTTTTGTGGATAAGGACAGTTTTGAAACTATACGACTCATTTCTTTGATTTTGAATAAAGGATTTTACAACAAATTGTGGCTGTAAAACCTTCACTTGTACCTGGTTACATTGCCAAATATGAGGACAATAAAAGTGTCTTAGAAGTGTTAGTTCACATCTCAGCTTTTTTATCAGTTATGCTCTCACTGTTTAAAATTTAAGTTCATCATTTACAAATTCCACTAGAAATAAATAATTTCAGTAATACTGCATAGTGTTCATAAAATAATTATGTTTAGAACTACTTAATATTTTAAAAGTTTAAAAGTGCACAAGGCAAGGTATTTTTAAAGTTATTTTGGGCCAGTGTAAGCCAAACTCATTTATAAGTGTTCCATATTACAAATTTCTAAATTCCACGAAAAAGCAACAAATATTTACGGGATTATAATAACATTGAAATCAGTTTGACATTTAGGTTATAGGTTAAAACTAGCTGCTAGTTTTATAGTGGCTCAAATTTAAAAAAGTTTCCAACTCTGTCATCATTTGGTTAAACCGTTGGAACAAGTGAGATGTGAATATATAATATATTTTCGTTGCTATAACAACTTCACTAAATGTGTGCATAATTCTAAATAAGAGATGTTAATTTTTTCAAAACTAAAATCAATTTTCTAAAATGTAATGCAATTCAGTCGTGTAATACTAAGTTATCCTCCACTGTACTTATTTTTTCAAATAGTGTAAGCAAAAGCAGATACCAAGCTGAACATGGACACATACAGACAAAGTTAATCTCTTTCTGATATTAGGATGGATTTAGTGCTTGCGCAAAATTTGATATTTAATAATGGTTTTGTAGGTTTAAATTTTAAAACAGTGTAAATTAACAAAACATTATTGAACCTTATTGCCTATTGACACTACATACACTGTTTTCTCTTTATAAAAATACAGCTCTTCTTGCTAGATGTTTCCCTTTACAATTTAAGAAGGAAATGTCTAAAACCAGTCTTACAGATCAATCTAATTTGACGTAGATGAAGTAAAAAAGGAAACTAAGGATGATGGATAGGGTAGTTTAACATTGCGGTGCAAATATAATTAAGAATCATTCTTTAAAGGGCAGAACTCATCGCAGCGGCCATTATGTCAGGAAAAGTATGATGGATATGGGTTTCATGTTTACGCAAGTAAAATAAAAAAAACAAATTTATATTATTTTCATACCTATAATTTTAGCATGGACAAAATAGTCTCAACAATAATTACGTGAATGTTAACTCGTATTATTCAGAATAAAGCAAGGAAGCTTCATTTGTTACATTATCGTGAAAGATTTACAGACTTCGAATTGGAAGACAAATCATCAGAGAATCTCGTATAATAGGGAAACAATAATAAATTCGTCAACTAAGTAAATTCGTCAACTAAGTAAATTCGTCAAATTCAACCAAATGAAGTTTTGGTTGCTTGTAAATGTAAATTAATGTTTTCATACGTTATTTATAAGGTGTATACTTATCATACGAAGTAAAATTCTACAAACATTTAATGTTTCATTTGGTAAATTAGTTTAACTGTAATGAATAGATTGGTAGAAAAAATCCCTCGACTTGCGCAACCAGTCACGGTTAGGGACGTTGCGATATCGGGAAGTTTCCGATATTCGATATTGATGTTGATATCACGATATTATAGAAACAAAATATCGATATCAGCAATATCAAACGATATCGATATTTTGTTTAACGTATAAAATATAGAGTAATAATATGGCAGGCCTAATTATTTACTTACATCTGACCAGAGGTTATGATGTATTTTGCTTGTATTCTGAAACTACACGTCAAACTAACTCTAAAACTCAATCATTTTAGCGGGAATCAAATATTATAGAATTTAGGGAAAAATAAAACTCTAAACAGCTAAAGTTCAGAAATATTGGTAATTGTTTACTTTCGTATGACTAGAGATTATGTTAAATTTTGCTTATGTTTTATATTCTGAAACTACACGTCAAACTCAAATACTGCACTGGATTCCACGTTCACCGTGCAATATGGAGCACATGTTAATCAAATGACAGTTTCACCGGTACTAGCCGTAGAAAAAACAAACCTCCTTTAGCGCCTTACGAGGGTCGCGAGGAAAATTGATGCAACCCGCATGACAATAAACGTGATGTTTCCAGTTTTGGTAATATAATGACTACCTCCCATAAGACCTGTACTGCACGGTGAACGTGGAACCCAGTGTAGAGGGAGGTAAGTCTATGTTCAAGACGATAAGCTACTTTATATTGTAGACGGTAGGTTACTTTATGATCAAGCGTGTTTTAAGTTGATATTAAGGTAGGTTAAATACAAACATAGATACGTTTAGAAACAAAAAAACGTTCTGTGATTATATAGGTTAAGTAAGTGTCTTGAGTTTTTATTTTTAGGAGTTGAAATCACAAAAGAACGTAATCGATATAGTATGGTATAGACAAAAAATATCGTAATCCGATATTGACATTATCCTTCCGATATTGCGACAGTATCGAATCGCTAATATCGATATAATATCGGAAATATCGAAAGAATAATATCGATATTTACTAATATCGATAATATAGCAACATCCCTAGTATGCCCTAAGAACTACTCCCACAGCAGTAGTGGAAATTGCGTTGCATATCCCATGTCGGTAATTTCAAGTTCATGGGAACCTAATATGATTGCAATGAAGTTATACCTAGGAAGAAGCTGGACAATCCTATTACAGACATTGGACACCATTAGTGCTAAATTAAAATGCGATCTGATGATGGATGTTGGTATGGATAACACGACTCCAAGACATACCAGACAGACTTTCTTCTCAGCTCAGAAACAAGGTCAGATAAACCTAGTGAGAAATTACAAGTTTGGTTTACAGGCCGGTAAAATGTTACAGGAACAGGTACGTAATTGTAAAGAAGAGACACTTAAAGTCTAGAAAACACTCTCTGCCAAACTGAATGCCAAACTTAGGCGAGTAATACAGGTTTGTCTTTATAGACTTAGAGGAATAGAAGGGAACGAGATAGTGGATAAACTGACAAGAATGGAAGATAGAGATCCTCTGTGGGCCAGGAGCTTTGAACGTTCCATCAGAACACATTTACAGATGGAAGGAGATGGCAACAAGTCAAAAACAGGTACGTGACTCTATTGATGACGTAAGCAAAATGGGTCTATATATGGCATGAGGCACCGGCGTCACCGCCGAGGGGGCCCATCCCCCCGATATCTGAGGTTTGTGATTACGCCCCCCTCAATATCTGAGATTAAAAAAAAAGAATTTCGTAAATAAAAGGAACTATAAGGTACTCTACACGATTTTACTTTTCTTTACATACTTTGTATTATTCATTATTATTATTGATCATCATCATTGCTGTTAGTATTTGTATTAATTATCACTATTTAATAGGTAAGGCTGGTTTCATGCAAGGCGTTCCGGAAAACTCGGAACTTGAGCGTCCCGCGTTTTCACCATGTTGACTGTCGCGCGTTTGCTCGGGACGCGCGGATGACATTTCGGTCACAATTTGTTCACGCGTTTTTTTAAATAAAATTAAAAATTAAGTTGGTTTTATTTGTTTAACTTATAAACAAGACATCATTTATAATAATCTTTTATTTAGTTGTCCTTGTTAAGTCATGTGTAAAAATTGTTTTTTTCAACCCGATATCTTACCAACGCAGTAAACACAACAATATTGTATGTACATATGCTGTTACTCTGAGAGGTCTGCGTAAAATGCAATTCATCCTGACGAAAAAAAGTAATTAATTGTTCCTCTGTCCTACTTTGTATTAACAGGAACTGTTTACCTGTATCATAATGTTAAAAGATGGATTACATGACCACTTGAAGGTATATCACTGTTATATCTTCATCACTTGGGTTTATTATGGTCTGAAATAATAGCTATTCTATTCTCTCATGATATTAAAATAAGAAAATTAAGCTTTAATAAACTACTGAATGAATCAAAAGAAAATTATATTCTGGCAATATTTGGTATTTTTGATATCCAAAGAACTTGAAGAGGAAATGCTAATTACCACAAAAGGAGTAATTTAAATATCTATCTAAATAAAAATGTAAATGTTCGTTTGTTCAAAATCGCAAATCTCCGAAAGTTCTTCACCGATTACTTTGAAATTTTGACACAACATTACATTTGAATACAAGCAGGTTTTATTCACTTTTTTTGAAACAGCAGCAACTATTGAACATAAAAACAACAAAAAGTATACAAAATATTTAACAAAAATGTGAGCGCCATTAAATATGTTTATTGGTTGTAATAATAACAGTAATCAGATGTTTGTTATAATGTTTCCATTAACACCTGATTTCAAAATTTGAAAAAAAATATTTGTATTTCTAACTTTTAGGTTAGGATTTGTAAAGAGGGCTATCTGTTGGACGTAAACACAACTACAACTAAATATTGTACGGAAAAGGGTGCGCCATAATAAATAATTATTAAATATGTTTAGTGTTGGTACAGCAATCAGCTGTTCGCTCAAATATTTACGCTAAAGTAACTAACAGCTGATTTCAAAATTTGAAACAATTATTTCTATTTTTAACTTTTAGGTAGAGTTTTGTTTAAGTGTAGACTTGAGAATTGCAGATTTTTTTAACCTTTATTATAACTAATGATATAAAATATACGAAAAATTTGATTTGGACATTTAACATTATTAACCATCTTATCCGTGAAAATATTATTAGTCCTAACCTTTATTGTAAAGAAAACACAACATATGTATATAGAAGGGCCCAACGGGGTTGTCGTGCGAAGCACTCAAGGGTCTCCCCTAGTTTGATAGTAAAACAAGCTATTTCTGAAATAAAATGATGTAAGTAAATGTATGTTTGTTGTTAGACAAATCGATTATACATTTAGTAAAATGTTGACTTTGTGTTAAACTAAAACTATAAAACTGAGAAATAACAATCCAATTCTCTCAGCGTTGACCAAACTTTCAATTCAATTGATAACTATAAATGACAAACAGTTACTTTTACGACGTGGTTTCGTGTAACCGGAGACAATACAATGTATACTGTTCCTAGAAGAACGATTTACAGTCAGGAACACCTACGACAGGGTTAATGCTCTAGTAACTGACGTGATAAACAATCTTGACTTCAGTATAACTTGACTTTATGTTACATGTACATTTATTACTCGCAAAAGTTACCAAACTGTACTTAAACTAAAAATACTTATACTTATATTACAATATATCTAAAACAACTCTCCAAGTCGGACATAAATTGCAAACGGTGCATTTGAGGTGGAAAGCATTGAGCTTAGACTGGCTATGTGGGGATATCCATTTATCTTTATAAAACTATTAAACTTTGAATAGCTAGTAGTCCAAAAACCATTTAAGTACCATCAATCTCTCTTCGTAAAAGTATGTTTATGATTTGTGACACTCTTGAGGAATTTCAGAATCGAACGTACTGGGGCCTTTTAAACTATATTCAAAAGACAAGAGCACACAGAACAAGTGTGCGCCACACATACATTTATATTTCGTTTTAAACTTACCACTAAGTAGTGTGCCTCAGACGAAAAGATAAGCTAGTGTATTTTATATTAACACTTCGGTACTTAATAATAAACCATTAAAGAATGAAAATATTATTCGTTGAAGTTAATTTTTAATCATGCAAAACAAATAAAGACTCTTTCTATTTATATATATGTTTAGTGTGATACCTTACACAGAAACCTTTCAACAATAATTTAAAATAAAGTAATTATGAGGCCTTTGAGGTCACTATGAAAATTTTATTTAATTAATATATACATATTATCCCTACTAGTAATTAGAAAAAACCCAAGGCGTATTAAAGAAGGTGTGTGCATCGAGGAGCGTGACTAGTCCGGCCCGCGCAGCTACGTCACGTGCGAGACACTGAACCAGCAGTTCCGAGCGCAATTGTAAGCTTTTGCTCGAACTGCGAATTAAATACTTTATGGTTGTCTAAAAATTACGTTTTTGGTATCGATGGAAAGGTAAAAAAGTGAGCATTAAAATGATCTATGTCCATGGTCAAATATTCCTAGGCGTATAATTTTGAAACAAGCAAACATCTAGTATACGGGTTTGAATGACATAAAAACTACCCTAAGTGAGGAAGTGTTTTACTATTACTTTCGGGAGGAATTTAAAGACATAGAAATGTAGAGAATAAAATGTAGTAAATACTGACATAATTTTTTTAATGAAAGTTGTAGCTGTCCTATATATAATAAGATTGTAATCAGAACCATAGTTACTCGCTTCTTGCGGCGATTGAATGTACGCTATTCTAATTTGTTATTAGTTCTCATTTCTCTTCGTTATTTATTATTCACATTGTTGTGAACAGGTAAATTTTGTTTAATCTATAAATATGAATTTTTAAAGAGTTACAAAATCTAAGTAGCTCTATAGGGTAACACCTTTTACCATCAATAAGTTGGTGATTTTTCTAGTTTATTGGTTTTGTTCTGTTTACTAGGCTTACTATTACTAGCACTAAATTTAATTTTCAAAAATTAAAATTATCTAAAATTGTGATTTTTAAGTTAGCCTACCCAAGGATAAATAATAAATAAAAATAAATATCAATGAAATAATTAAAAATTACTTAGGCCCTAATAATTACTTATGTCAACATTTTGTCACGGGATTACTTATCTATCGTAAATTTTACTACTAACAAATATATAATTTTTTTTAATATACTAAAATAATTTTGTAATTATTTTTTTAAATTGTAATTGTATCCTAGCATATTTTAGGGCTATATATTTAAAAAAAAGAGTTATACATCAAAGAAATAAAATAATTTGTACCACCAATATTTTTTTTTTTTTGTTACTCTTTAAAGTTATTTAATGACATACAACAGCATTTCAGTGACGGTATAAATTCTGTCCACTTCGAACATAAAACAATTTTAATACTCTAAAAATAGATGTTTTAACTGTCTAAGCACTTTTTTACTGCTTGTACACTACTTATCATTATCACTTAGAATGTATCCTATTCAAGTAAAGTGTACACTATTATACATTTTAATGTTTAGGAAAGTATGGAGAACATTGCCATGTAAACAAGATATTTAAACAAATTTCTCTAACTATTTTTGCGTTTAGATAAAAGAAAAAAAACCCAAATTGGTAATCCAAAGTTTCAAAAGTAAGGGTTTTAGAAAAATACTAAAACATTGTTTAGTTATAAATCCAAAATATACAAAGCTATTGGAAACCCCTACGTGCTCCGCACGCCAACCCCGTTGAACCCTTCTATACACATAATTATTTTATGTTTTCTTTATAATAATTGCTTAGGATTCATAATAACCTTAAAGCTAAGATGGTAAATAATGTTAAATGTTCAAATCAAATTGTTTCGTATATTTTATAACAGCAGTTATAATAAAGGTTAAAAGAACCAGCAAGGCTCAGGACTACACTTTAATAAAAACCTAACCTAAAAGTTAGAAACACAAATAATTGCTTCAAAGTATGAAATCAGCTGTTAATGCAAATATTGGAGCAAACATTCATTATTTATATGTTATTTTATTCAATTGGTCGCTGTGGTAATGAATGTAAATACATGTGTTGGTTAATCATTCTAGGTCTAACCTAAGATTTTTTCCAACTAAATTTACAAATAATGAAATACAAAATGTTTTTATTAAAATGAATTATAGCCTATGTTACTCAGGGATAGTGTAGCTTTTTATTTCGTAGATCAACATTTCTTGGGAATCGATGGGAGTCTTTTTTGTTTGAGTTACCGCAGCCAAACACGGCACAAAAAGGCATTATAATTATTGGTTATTAATTTATAAGAAATATTGTTACAATAATACACTATGTTGTATATAATTAATAACATAATATGACGTTAAAAAAGCTTGAAGGTCGTACAGGTTTCGGCTGTAATATGGCGAAGGAGTCTAGACTGGAGCTCTGATTGTCGCACTCTCCGTCACGGGTAGGCTGGAGTGGAGGGAGAAAGAAGCTGCCCATGCACACACCTTCTTTAATACGCCTTGTCAAAAAACATAGTACCTAGATCAAACTTTTCAGTATGGTAAACATAAGAGGGTGAATTAATATATTTTTACTAGCGAATATCCAAAGAAAAGATGAGCTATTGCAGTTACTCTTAAGGTCGGGAGTAGTCAATGCGCACCGATCATAGTCTCCAGAACAAGTAGTATCGTAGTGTCATTAAAAATTACTCTAATAACTGCGTTTTACTTTTACATCCGATTTAGTCCAGACGTTGGTTTTTTAACGTTGGTTCTTTATGTAAGAACGTGGTTTTTTTTTAGTCAAGTTCATTAGCCAAAAAATCCAACAACCGTAAGAACGTTTTTTGACCAAAAGTTAAATTTTTTAACTTTTTTCGTGCTAAAACGAGCCGTTTTTGGGGTTTTATCTAAAAAGTAAATATAGGCGATTATTATGCACATTTGGTTTTTACTTAACCCGTCTGGTCCCAGAAAATCAATCAAAACGTAAAAATCATAACAATCGAGTTTGTCCGCTGCGAGCGAAGCGAAGTAATCCATAATCCAAGGTCTCAAGGTCAAGGTGCAAAGCAAGTGTTTCCGCTGCGAGTGGAATGAAGCAGCATGTGATCCGGAGTTGGAGGCTGAGGTACACACAAATTGCAGCTATTCGTCGGTAGACCAAATAGTTAGTTGAAAACCTAAAACATAAATTTAATTTAGGAAATTCGCTCAAATTACGTTAGCGGTTTAACTGCGTGATCAAATTATTTTTATTCTGTAGTTTATTAAAAATTGTGAACTATCCAAACATGTGTTTCCATATTATGAACATCATGAGAGTATAAAATAGGTATCTTTTTAAAATTACAAATGTTACTGTATAAAGCACACAAAGAATCAGTGACAAAAATATACCCAGGTTCAAATATATAACAGCTCATTAAATTAAAGTAATCCGTGTGAATTTTTTTAGTTATGGCAACGCAAATCTCTTATTAGGTTAGGGTGAAGGTAAATAGTAATTATTGTAATACCTGGTTAATACATAAGACAGAGGAATGCTTAATAGTAGGGATAATAACATACTAGTGATACTGATAGAGATAGTAGGCTATGTCTAGTAATGTACTTGAGTAACAGCTGTTTAGGCTTAACATAAAACATAGCCTAGAATAAAAGTTAAAGAACCTTTAAGATGGACCATATGTAGTACATTACATAAACAATAATTTTATTCGAAGGCATAAGCTGCATTTTCAAAACAAAATATAGGATTATATGAACAAATGGTAGGAAAATATATATGAAGTTTGGCTACAAAATGGTTTTAAACATTATTTTTGTAGTATTTAAAATTAGCTGACTCGTGCGAATATTTCGCAAGTTAGAAGTAGGTCTCCTACCTGATTTAATACATTGATTTAATTTACGTTTATTTATTTACGTTGGTTTAATTTGATTGATTTGTGTGATAGACTTGCATATAGAATGTAAACAATCTAACTAACAGCTGTCATTCATAGATTGATGGCACCTTTAATTAATAACCATATGAAGTATAGTTTTTAATACATTTTTGTAACGAAAAAATGCATTTTAAGCCGTTTTTATATTTTTCGTCATAAGCTTTAAAATGATGTTTGAATAATTAATTTTGATGAAGAAAAGGGCGATATCGCTTAGCGACAAAAGACACTTTTGAGAAATAATATATGAGGATTGTATAAGGTAATACATTTATATTTATTATTATTTATACGAACGCTAAAATCATTTTTATGATACGATTTTAACAAAGAAAATGAACACCCTTATTTTAGTAAACAAACCTTATCAGAGTAAAATGTATAAATACATTGTTTGGATGCCAATCTATTTAATATATAAGTCTCAAAAAGTTTTTATAATACCTTTAAATTTTGTACACTCGCAAAAAGGTAAATTGAGAATATCAAAAGGTTTTTGTTGGTTTTTACAACAAATTTTTCTTCATCTCTTCAATGCTATATACGTTGCAAGTGGAGTCACTTAGGTCTTTGACCTTTGAAATAAATGTCAGGCAAAATTAGTAGAAATAGCGCAAACGGTTGGAAACGAGACCTGTGCGAGTCCCAAGAGAAAAGTTTCAAAACATCTTGTCTATTTGCCGAGTTGTCTCGTGAAAAGAATAAACCAGCAATAAGTTGTGTTATTGTAATTTTACACCTTGTACTATTGTTCTAAACAGTTTTAGGAATTCATTTACGATAGTACGAACATGTATTAATTTCACTTCTTCTTGTTCACTATAAAGAGGTGATTGTTTCTGAGCGCATCTAAAGTCAAAACTGCCTAACCGATTTTCAAATACAGTCAACCCAATTAAACTGCCAGGTCTCTTTAGTTTACAACGTATAGAAATGTTAAATTAATTTTTTTCACGTGGGAGTTTGTTACCTGAGAATATAAAAAAGTATCAATGATTATACGCAATTCAAAAGTTGTCAAGGTTTGAGTTTTGTGAATATTAAAGAAGTCTGTGCCGTCTGTGAGTAATTTGGGGGAGAGGCCTGAATGAATGGATCCATTTTGGTTTTAGAAGTATATTTTGAATTATAAAAAATTACAATAATTATTATTAGTATTATTGTATTTTTGTATTATTTTAGTATTATTGTATTTATATTAGCAGGCTGTATACAATGTGGTTCTCTTGTTCTAGAAAATGTTAGTTTTTGAAGTGTAAACAATAGGCGCACTGCGCCCAACAAATTTTGCGGACGGTGAATCGGATTTTACCTTCACGCTTTTGCTTCACGGTCTATATTATATGGAACCTAATGAAATATAATATAAAAACAGAACTATATACAATATAATTCATAGATGTTTTGCGAATTATTTGACAGAGAATATTGATATTATAAAATTTTCTTGCTAACTAAAAACCAACACCACCAGCAAGACTCGACGGATGGCAAAGATTCACTAACACCAAACAAAAACTTTTCAAAATAATCACATCATATCGAGAAAATATTCAAGATTTCATTTGAATTAGACATTTTATTTTAAATTTGATGTCTTTTAAAACGCGGAAATCCTATTGAAATTTTGATGCAGAATGCAAATATAATCTCATATTTTCATATCTCATTTTATACTCTTCATTTAACTTATCTTACTAACCAAGTATACATGGATGTATAAATTTACCCATAATATTCATCATGATATGCCTCATCATAAATACTCTTAGTTTCATCTTAATTAGCCGAATTTTTCAGAAAATAAGAACTATTACACTCGAACCAACTTGAAAACGGTTCGTCGGAGGAGGGTAAAACTTCGTTTCTATCCGTTTCATACCATTTGGAGACGATATCAAA
The DNA here is from genome assembly GCA_018207615.1 of Philaenus spumarius. Lineage (NCBI taxonomy): Eukaryota > Metazoa > Arthropoda > Insecta > Hemiptera > Aphrophoridae > Philaenus > Philaenus spumarius. Next base: position 113,327 of record JAGFPH010004073.1, read on the forward strand.
ATTCAAAATTCATTAATTCATTATTCCCGGATTGACAAGTGGTAGTAAATATGCTTCAAAATTGCTGATTTTTTGGTGAAAGGGTCCTATTAGGATTCTTCAGATACATCTTTTTTGTTTTTCGATCCGATTCAAAATGGCGGAGTTATATAGACTTATCGTTTTTAGGTAATAATTTAAGGGTATATAAGTATATGGGGTTTTTACACCTTGATAAAATGGTAGTAAATATGCAAAATAGCTGAACGTTTAGTGGAAGGGTCCTTGTAGGATTTCCCAGACATTGATTTTTTATTTTTAGATTAGACACAAAATGGCTGCCTATTGGATTCAAACCAAAATGGCAAAGTTAGAGCGAGAAAATTGCATTATTTCTCCCACTCATAAGCCCGATTACAACTTTTGAATTATATAATTTGAAAGGTAATTAAATTTACTACAATCCTGTGCAAAGGTATTTCAAGTACAGTCCCCGGAACCAGGAACAAAATTGATATGAAACTCCCGATAAATATTTTTACATTATAAGTTTTTGCGCAATTTCTCCCACTCATAAGCCTGAGGGCAATTTTTGAGCTATATCATTCGAAATATATAGGTAGTACCATTTAGGATGGCACGTGGTTTGCGCAGAAGCAGTAATGCTCTTCTCCCTCCAACATTGTAAGAAAAATTGGAGTCTTTGTCGTTTTGTAAGAAAAATACAGTCTGTGTCAAATCCATCGATTAGAGGGCCGCAGAGCAATTTATAGTATTGGACGCGCTTTCAATTACAAGCTTCTGCACACTACTAGGATTATTTAAACAGGACACATTTTATATATTTGTAATCTGCGTGATATGTTGCAACTAACAGTATAAATATCTTTCAGTTTAGTAAATGTTCGGAATTTATACAATAAGAAATACTTCGATTTTTTTAATCGGGACTTGAAAAAGTAGTAAAGCGTAAACTTGTTATATTTTTTGGGTAGAAAGAAACTTCCAGCGACAAAGTTGTAGAAAATTAGTTGATCTACATATTTTATTTTAAACATTTTTCAGTCAGATGTTTGGTTTGTCCACAAATTGCTTGCAAATAAGAGCAACAAATATTTTTAGGTAATAGCCTAATGTAAACATATTGTTTTTTCTTTTTCTTATATCTATATTTAATTTATAATAATTAACTGAATTGAAGAGCGGGACAGTTAATAATTTAATGTAATCTAATATATTGTTTTGTTTTTTTATATCTATACTAAATTCATAAGAAACTACTTGAAGAGTTGGACAGTAAATTATTTAATGTAATGTAAATATATACTACTTTTCTATTTACTTATATCTATAGTAAATTTATAATAATTTGACCACGCAGCTGAACCGCTGACGTGAGTTGAGCAAATTTCCAAAATTAAGTTCATAGGCCTATGTTTTAGGGTTTCAACCAACAATTTGGGAAATAGGTCTATTCACGACGGTGCTGAATAGCTGCAAAATGGTACGCACGCCATTCCGCATATTGGGAGTATCTTCAATACACAAAGCATTGCGTGCTTTGCACGCCAACACACGTGTTGGGAGTATCTTCAACGCACAAAGCATTGCGTGTTTCGCACGCCAACCCCCGTATTGGGAGTGTCTTCAATACGTAATGCATTGCGTGCTTCACACGCCAACCCCACGGTAGAATCCATCACATGGCTTTGAACCGGATACTTCTATGGTATTTTACGTTTTGATCGATTTTGGGGAACCAAGCGAGCTATAAGGTTGCGTAAAAAACAAAATGTGCAGAATAACATCCTAGATTTATATTTGTAGAAAAAACTCAAAAACAAATTCATTCTCGTGGAAAAAATCTCAAAAAATAGTTACTTCCTGTCAAAAAACGTGCTTCCGATTGTTGGATATTTTTGGGCTAACGAACTCGTCCGAGCGAAGTATACAACCAACATGTGTACCAAATTGGAACCAAATCGGACTTAAACTGCGGCCGCTAGAGTGAGAACACATATATGCATTACAACGGACAAAACTCGTTGTAGGTCTTGAGTTTAAATTTGCAATTAATTTTGTAAATTTGAATAATATGGACTTGCCGGGAGTTAAAGCCAAATGTAGGTCACGAGATCAGCATGTATACGCGGGCGGTCTGTTATCGGGTAGAATTAAACTTTTGGACCCTGCCTGTCTGAAAAGGATTGGGAACTTATAAAAATTACTTAAAAGATTCCTACGGGAAGCCAAAATCCAAGATTTGAATAAAAAATAAAAATCTTCGGGAAATGCATTACGCTAACCGCGGGTGTATTTACTGCAAGATTAGATATTAAAAAATCATAAAGTTACGTAAGATACGAGCTTTCAAAGAATGAGAAAATTTTCAAAATTCCTCTAATTTAAAAAAGAAAAGGTTTTTTAGGCTTTTCTTAAAAAGGCCTAAAATAAAGGTGAAATAAGTTTTAGCGAAATTTTGTCATATAAAAAAGTTAATGGTAATTCATAAAGTTTAAAGGATAAAAAAGTAGGTTAAAAATAAAGTTTTTTAAATTCTAACTAAAACAAGTTTTAGTATTGATAAATGTAATTTGTAATGTAAAAGAAAAACTAGAAAATTTATAAAAGGAAAAAGGTGATAGAATTTGCACCTTTACAGCTAATGGAAAATTTAAACTCAAACTTTTAACAATTCAGAATAGTAAATAATATGTAAGTGAAGTAGTTATGTAAAAATAATCCAGTATTTGAAATATGTTTCGTGAGTAAAGTAAAACCCTAATTTGTGAAAAATCGTTGAAGTCCCTAACCTCACAGCAAGACAACCAGAAGAAGAAATGAGATGGAAATCCGGCTAGTAAAGGAAAACCAATGGACAAGAAAAGTGGAAAAAGAAAAACCGAAAGAAGTGTAAAATTAAGACTTTTCCGGGAAAAATCGCCGCGGAAAAACGCGCGCGGGTCGTGTACGCGAACCAGGAGTCGTACGAACGTCACTCGAGTTCGTGTGGAAAGGTAACAACGAGCTGAGGAAAATGATGTCAGTTTCAGGAAAATCGGATAAACCCTGGAAGAGTTACATGGAAAAAGGATTTCCATAGCACATAACTGAGGGAAGCCAGATAAGAACGCAAGACAGTAGAGGGGAGGTCCAAAGACGAGACTGATGGAAGGAGAACAGGGTGACCAGTTTACGAAAAGGGGCGTACTCAAAGAAACAATAGAAACTTAATTAAAACAAAGGCTAAATCATGTTACAAAATTATGAAAAAATTATAATAAAATTCAGGATGAAAAGTTACGTAAACTAGTAGTTTGAAATTGGCGAAAAAATGGATTTTAAAGCATTTTTGAAATACAGTGGTAGAAAGCTTAGGTTGGCAATGAAATAGTGCCGAAAAACCTTATATAAACGATTGCTCGGGGAAACTCGGGAGGATTATTATTTTGTCGATGTAAAGTAACGCATCGCGCAAGCTTTATTATTTTTGCGATGTAACATCACGCATCGAGCCTCATTATTTTTTCGACGTAATATAACGCATCGCGCATAGCCTTTTATTCCTGCGATGTAAGTTAACGCATCGAGAGCAGATACTTGTTTTTTATAAAATACTTTAGCGTGCTAGAAGCTGAGTATTTTCTTCGTTAAACTTTAAATTTTTTATAACAAGTAAGAAGATACGGCATAGCGGTTATCATCTGGGATGCAGCAATAGACACCGAATTAACTCTACAAGAACGTCAGTGGCAACTTAGTCTATACAAGTTGGCCTAACTTGGGATTTCTGGAAGAAAAACATAGCCTACAGGACAGCTGATACATGGAGTGATTCGTATAGCTTCCAGACAGGACTCCAGGACACCACCAGGCGGCCACTAGGACATGCAACTGTAGCTACGAGGGAATAGACGAACCGGGATTGCAGACACGGCATCACCACATCCATCTTAAAGAAGTCATCCATCATACATCCAGACAACCCTACAGGACTCCACCTTCACACACAAGACAACTCTATCAGCACGCAGAACATCTGTAGCTTGTCATCACTGGACAGCGTTCGCGGATTTCACCACAACGTCGCGACGCCTGGACAAGTGTGAAAAGGTCGGTAGAAGCGTAAAATACGTTAGTCCCCATTAAATTGCCTGAAGTAAATTCAAATAAATTTATTTTAAATACTGGGTTACTTAGGATGTTAGATTAAGAAATTTGTAATTAATTAAAGAAGTAAATTCATTAAATCGTAAATTCAAATTTTCATTAAAGTATAAATTAAATTCAATTGAGTAGTAAAATATTAAAATAAACTAAAATTAATTAAGAGATTAGTTCTGCCTTATAGTTTTAAAAAGTTATTATTTTATTTGAGAAGAAAGTTATTATTTGGTTTTATTTGGAAACTATTAAATACAAGAATTTTGTTTTATGTTTAAAATTAGAAAAAAGAAATTATTAAAATTTTATTTTGTTTTATAAAAGGTTATTATTTACAAAAACACCTAGTATTCAAATATCCCAATAGTTTATGAATTTTAGATTAAGAATTGATAAAGTGAAATTTCATAAAATAATTGCAAGCACAAATAAGCAATTTACAAGGTTAGTTCCAGTGTACTCACTCTTCAGAGGTTTACAAAAAGTAAAATTATTAACTTGTGTTCTTACTGAGCTAAAATTAAAAATAAATTACTGGAAGTATAAAGTGAAGTTTTTTGTCAGAATAGTCAGTGAACTGAATATTCGACACATAGTTATTTCACCTAGGCCAAACAAAGTGAGATTGCCTATAAGACTTCCAGTAGGTGGAAATAACTTATTCTCCAACGAAGAATTCACAATTATTCAAAACAAAGGTTGTTCATTGTAGAATTGGCGTCCCGAAACGTGGGACCCGAAAAATTCTAAAACGAACAATTTCAAAAACAGTTATTCGTTGTAGCATATATATATATGATTTTTAATGACATCCCAAAACGTGTTCTGGGGACCATGATCGGTGCTGATTTGCTACTCCCGACCTTGGGTCTTACTATAAGGACCACTGCAATAGCTCATTTTTCCTATGGAAATTCGCTAATAAATTAATCATTTACTTGCTCTTTGCTATACTGGACTGGTTATATTACATAAGTACATTTTTTTATCGTCACCATCTAAACACATAAACACGATAGGACTTGAGAAGCATTTCACGCAATAAATAAAGGTGTTTATATAACAACTAATTATTTACCCCATTAAAATGGCTAAAAAAAAGTTAAAAATTAGTTATTTTCAACAATATTAGGCCGACAACAAAACTCATGTTTCATATTTTGTTATAACTAGTCAGCTTTTTGTTATACTAACGAACTTTCCCGCATACAAAACTTAAACTAGAAGTAAAGTTAAGTGAAACCATACCACTAACTGGCTTTATTATATACATCAAGATGGCTTCAAGTTTGTGAAAAAATAATGAAATTTACAATTTATATAAAGTTTAGGCCTAAAATGTCTGCATTTAAAATACATATCTCAGCTGATTGAAAGATATTCACTGTTGGTACAGTTGGCATGCCAATTAACAGCTGATTTTATATAATGTGTAGTTGTTATTTTTAGGTTATGTTGTGTTCAGCAATTCTACATTTAATTTTGTTTACAACGCTTGTTATATCAGGCGTTATTACTGATTCCGTGACTTTATTAAAGAGAAATAATCAAATATGGATGTGGAATAAGCAAGAGGTTGGCGTCAAAGTACGCAGCGTCTGTGCCAGTAATAACTTTAGTTGCAATTAAGAAAAGAAAATGTTCTATAAATAATAGTAAAAGTAAGTTATGGTTATTTTAAACATTTGTTGTAACCTTTTTACACCTTAATATTAATAATTTGATTTACCATATTTTTACCATTTTATGTTACCGTTATAAACTATAATTACTCAATCAATTTAACACAACAATAAATTTAAAATATGCGTAAAGTTAAAGTGTGTTTCCCAATACGTGCTTCTTTAAAGTTAATTATATTTATCGCTCTCAGTCATATCAGAAACACAAAAGACGTTAATTCGGCTATTACAGTTAAAATACAAATTATCAATCATTACAAATGGACCTATTGTTAAATTTACATTTGTAAATATTGTCATTTTAAACTGCGACCGCTGCAGACGCATTCCACCCTTGTCATTTCGGCCGGACGTATGTCACGCGAAGGGACATGTCACGACACGTGAATGGTGTCATTGGTTATCACGGAAGTCGCCAAATTGTACGTGTAATATCGTTCCATATAATTAATTGTATAATGCACGCAACTCTTGGTTGACTCTCTGCCAGACGTACGAAATGATTCAATTGGACGAGGTTTTTTAGTTTTGAAAGTCATTGTCAGAACTTAATTTCCGTTCAACTGGTATTTATTATACATACCTACACCTTTACGTTCTGCAGTAAAGGTATAGGTAGAGATACAGGATATACCAAGAATGGCGATATTTAAAAAACAAGGTAAGTTATTAATTAGATGTGCAATTTATACTAACTCAAAATTTATTTAACAAAAATCAAAACTAAAAATTCTTGTGGATTTCTTCCCACTATAACAATAAACTAATAATCTTTCTAATAATAACATATATAACACTTAATTCTTTATATAAGCAGAACCATAATATGATTTTCTAAAATCCTTGTATTTTTAATTATGTAATTATGAATTGAATCTCTTATCCTTTCAAATTTGATTTATATTTTTTTGTTAATTATATTTTTATGTTAAACGTTTCATTTAATTTAATAATTTAATTACGTATGTTACTCCATAATAAAACCTACAAACCCTGACTAAAATATCTCAACCCAGTATCAATAAATTCATGAATTTAACTCAGGCAATTTATATTGAAAAATAGGTGACAATGTAACTTTTTCTGAGATCTTGTTTACTGCGACCCTTGACTCTGAACAGCTTTACAGTTGAACAGTAATGTCCTGGTACGGTAATTCGGGTCCCTGCATATGGATTGTAGTATTCTTCATTGATGTGAACGGTTCTTCTTTAGGTACCTTGGTTTGTTATTCGCTTGTTGTGATTTAGTTATTTAGTTCAATTTCCATTTGGCAGTCCAGTAGTTATCAGAATCAGTCCAGTAAAATCTTAGTTATGTCATGGATGCTTCTTGTGGACTCGATTCTTTTAATGGTAATTGAAATATTCATATAATGACGGTCGGATGACTGCAATTCTGGTTGTAATGGTCTAATTGTACATAACCATACTATATGTAGCCAATCTTCTCAATGTAGAATAGCGAATTCAAATCAATGTATCAGACTAATAGAAATTTTGACATTTCCTAATAGCCGATGTCTAAATAGTATAACTGCTTTTCATCAAGTAACAAGAAATTATTCTAAGAAGTATTATTGAATAATTTGATTAGCAGCGTTACATCTAGTAACCTAACTTTATGTCTACGTATCGCTGATCTATATCCGAGTATCTCGATATCTGACCTCGCAGAGTTCTGCTCTCCCCTCGCAAACTCTTTTCCAGTTGCCTCAGGTGTGGTACAAGTTTAACGTACAAGTTTGGCCCTATGTTATCCATGCTAATCTTTTAATTATTTCTCTCCGGATGTTGGTATTGCTCCATCCTCATTATATTTCCCTGTGCGTCTGCTTCTGCGAACCCCCTCGCTTTCTTGCACCTTCGCCTAACAAAACAAAAAACAAACCTAAGAAAACAATTTCTCTGATAACTTTCCCCGCCGTCATTTCCTGGATTCGCGAGTTGCATAGATTTTTTGCGTACACTTTTTCCTATCTTAACCAGCTCGAATGTTTGTTCCACGACACTTGGTTCTCGCTCTGGATGCTTCGCGGTGCTCTGGAGTTTTCCTCGCGGAAATTTTTGTTTTTAGGGCAACAAAGTTTTTCTTCTACCACTTTGGTCTCTTTTGGAAATGTAGGTGTTGGCTGGTTTTTGGATTCATAACTTCTATTGGCCCGTTCGGCACTTTCGCTCGACTATGTTTCTGAAATCTCGCGTTACGCAAACTTTTTGCGTAGACACAAGTCAGAGCGTGAAGAGGGAATAGGCGATACAGAGTATATATAGACAAGTAAGTGCGTGGAGAGGGAATATATATAGTATATATAATAAACATAGTATATAATAATAAATTATTATAATATTAATATATTATAATAATATTATATTACAATAAGTAAGCGAAAAATAGTGAAAGCATTATTTATTTAGTGACTAATGATTTTGAGTGAGTATTAGTGTATGCACTCTACATAGATTTCTAAGAATAATTCATTATGTAAGGGATAATAAAATAATAATAATAATAATCGTTATAATTATTATATTTGTGCGTTTTAAGTTTTGTAAAGAAAATTGATTTTTGTGTAACAATTAAGTTTAGAAAAAAATTTGCATTTTGTACATTTTGACAAAGTAATATTTTAAATTGTTTTATTTTACTGTAATTTATTATTACTCTCTTAAATATAAAATTTAGCTTCATATTACAACAATGGAGGTCATATACGTTAATGGAGTATCTATTCCACACAGAGTAGTTTCTTCTAGGCCAGATGGCCAATGTTTATTTTACTCTTTGGCTTTAATTGTACATGACACGATTCACTGGGGTTTGAGGTGAGGACCAGAGTTAGTCATGCTTCAAACAATTGGCGCAGGTTCAAACCATATACTTTAAAAGTAACAGGAGATATTTATAAAAAAAAAAGAATATATCGCGGGCATGAGCATACCGGTAACTTTTGGAACCTCCTGTGAAATTCAAGCAGCATCCGAAATATGTTTTATGAATTTCAGGTGTACAGAGATGGCTACTTGTTGTGGAAGAGTTTTGGCGAACCGATTGAGGGAGTAGGGAGGCTAAGGTTTACTGGTTAACTGACGAGAGGCCACTTTGATGTTCTTATTCCTCTCATACCTTCTTTACCTGACAACTCAATGGATATTAGTGTGAACGAAATACAGTCAGCTTCCCAATCCCAGGTTTCAGACGATGATCTCCAAATTTCTCAACTTCCAACACTATCAGAACAGTGTACATCATCATCTGATGCAGTTCGGTCACATCCAGAACAAATACCAAAAAACGAGGAAAAAAGACGAAAGCGTTTTTCTAATACAAATCGCGTAAAAGCACATAGGCAAGCAGTAAATAAACCACTGTCTCAAAATACACACATAATCAGCTAAAATACTTTAAGATGTAACATTTGCTGTAGGTAACCATATTATTGCAATATGGTCCTGTCGGCTAATCTATATATATAAAAGCGAAATACCACTGACTCACTCATCACGATTTCTCAAAAACTACCCAACGGATTGAAATGAAATTTGGTATGTAGCTTCCTCTAGGGCCATAGGTGCTCACTAAGAAAGGGTTTGAAAAATTCAAAATTTTAGGAGGGGTTTGGGAGGGGGGGTAAAATTTACTAAAATCATAATTTCAGATCTTTTATTATTATGACAATAGTGCTTTTATTATTTAAGATCTATATATATATAAGCCAAATACCACTCACTGACTGAACACTTAAAAAGAATACAATTACGTTAAAAAGACTGAAAATACCAACCACCACGGGCAACGCCGTACGGGTCAGCTAGTAGTATAATCAATAAAGACAAGTAAGCGCGTGGAGAGGGAATAAACGATACATTAGAATATTCTAATAATTATTATAATTATTTTCCCTAACATATTGAATTATTCTTAGAATTCTATGTAGAGTGCATGCACTAATACCTCACTCAAAATCATTAGTCACTAAATAAATACTGCTTACATTATAATGATCACTATTTTTCGTATACTTATTATAATTTTAATATTACTACATAATAATATTTTAACTATAATAATATTACTATATTATAATTAATATATTATAATATTATAATTATGCAATTTCAAAATATGATATAATATTTTTTGACAATTTATTGACTTGTGTAATTTGTTGACCTTTATTCTCATCTAATATTAATACTGATAAAAATATAAATCGGTCATAGAAGTTATTACTTCCAACCTGTAGTCTTAAGCACACCCAATGTTTTTTTAATTTTTTTTTTTTACTTCGTTTTGCCGATTTTTCGTATGGTTTAAGGACTTGCGCAGTTTGCTGATTTTTTTATAATTTAATTAATTTTAAATTGACACTGTTTACCAATGCTATTGGTTGAGATTTACATATACTTTTTTCATAATTCCCTTTTTTATTTAAAACCCTTTTTATTTTTCCTACTGATGAAAAATGTGTGATTTCTCTCACGTAATGTTTTAACTATTTTTTAAATTTTAAACTCTTTATACTTTAAAATGTTATCCCTTTTTCATTTTGTATACTTTAACGTTTACTCTTTTTCAATTTACTGGTGATTGTTCACCTTTGAAATCTTAAATTTTGTAAAAAAATTTTTATATGCGCAAAAATTCTTATAAAAACTACTTTTTCCGAGATGTTTTAGTAATTTGGAGTTTTTGTTTCCCCTTTAACCTTTCACTACATCAACAGTTTTCCTTTTAACGAACCACGATTCTCATGGCTAATGCGTACACATTTAGTGCTATACAGTCCACCATAAAAATCCCAATTACGTTTTTTTCAAAAAAAAACCCCTACCTTCTTACAAATCAATAATGTTTTCAAAGTCCTTTATTCTTTCTCAGACTCGTTCAAGGACAAATATGTCGTCATCGGCGACAACAGACATTTGGCCTGGACTTGTCGACTTCTG
>JAGFPH010004074.1:0-11672 GCA_018207615.1 Philaenus spumarius
TTGCATAATCGGCAATTTAATCCACTTAGAATCATCCAATCGTAATACAACTGGCACCATTGGAAAGGAAATGAATTAAACTTTAATTTTTGTATTTACAACTTTTTCGTAAAACGTATATTTACGTACTTAATCATCGTTTTAAAATATGCATACAAATTGTACTGTTATTTCCCACTTATTCAACGTTGAAATCCCCCTACTGAAGTATTTATATTGAGATTATAAAGCTATCATTGGACTCTCAAGATTTTATCCTTCTAATGGTGCCTTCCAATCAGATGTCACTATTTTACACGATTAATACAAAAGATGTCTGTGAACCCTTGCGATTGGACAGTTTTTCAACCAATAAAACAGCCCATTTGTCATCAGAGATGACGCCTACAATTCCATATGTTTTTACAGATTTCTTGATACCATTTTGTAGAGAATCGTTCGATCTTTTTAACGGTGGGAAGTTAACTAGAAATAATCAGTTTTTTTGTTTGTTTTTTAGAAATTATCAGCAGTGGAAGTAAATAATTAGGACAGTGTGGCGAGGCCGTCCGGCTTTTGTCGCTCCCACGGTATTCAAAGCACCCTTTTTGTAAGGCGGCAAAATGTCATTTAATCCATGTCATTTTGTTATTCAAATAAAGATAACTCAAACACTTTTGTGAACTAAGGAAAAACAATTATAGCGTTCTTTTCTTTGATTTATCCTCTACACTTTGTTATAATAATATTTCATTTTTGGGCAAAGCATACGTTAGTAAATTACGTTTCAATCTAAGCCTAGATTTGTTAGCAGTCGAGTACTTGGAACATAAAAACAGTTTTTTTCAAAATAAGAAATTTGAAATTGATAAATGTTTTTATACAGTTCTGTTTAGAACTAAATTACAAAACTTTGTTATGCTTACGAAAAAAATACAAAAAATGTTTACTACTTGTTATGTAGGCCTAAAGTTAAAACTTTTTCTTTCATTACTGAACATTTTTTGTTTCTTGAGCTAATAACTTTTACAATTTCAAAAGAAACTAATTTTTAGTAGCATATTTGAATTCTTTGAAGTTTTGTCTAAAAAAAAGCTATTGAACACTTTTGGATTGGGGTTCATTTACTATTTTTGGCGAATTTTTAAAAATATGCTTGCAAAACGCTATAAACGGGCTTTTCAATTTCAGCTTTAACCATGCCAGTTCTAGGGTTAAGTCAAGAAACTTCACAATCAAGTAAACTTTAATATACTGAGTGTTTATAAGGTCTCTTTAACCCCCTCATTATTTTTGTTACTGAAAATAAGTTAAAAAAACTTTGTATATAACAAGTTGTATATAACTTGTGTTGCATAACAGGACAAATTCCATGACATATCTGATCCTCAATGATTTTGGGGGGCTTAGCGGGTAAGGGGGGCTAGCAATTTAAAATATTAACGTAGGTCATGTAATACACCATTGAAAAGCTTATTAAAATAAAAACGCAATGGCGCAAACTGGAGCTTAATATCTTACTTCGTTTCAAAGTAATGGACAATCAAAGTTCTGGAAGATAACATACAACCTACTTATTCGTAATATCAACAAATTAATAACCTGCTTTGATGTTATGATAACAATATCATTTTCCAGAGCTTTGGTTGTCCATTACTTTGAAACGAAGCAAGATGTTAAGCTCTAGTTTGCACCATTCTGTTTATCTTTTAATAAGCTTTTCAATTGTGTATTACATGACCTACCTTTATAATTTAAATTTTTAACCCCCTACCCCCCTCGAGCCCCCAAAATCATAAAGGCTTATTTGTAGCCCTTAATGTACCCCTACCATATGCAAAAAAAAACGTTATCTTTCTAAAAATTGTCGTTTAGCTAATAATAGTAATAAAAACTGATTTTTGGGTTTTTTTTTACCAAATCCCAATACGTAGGATGGGGGCAAGGCACGCAATGCTCTGTGTATTGAAAATTGTCCCTATACGGGGGTTGGCGTGCAAAGCACGCAATGCATTGTGGATTGAAAATACTCCTAATACTGGGGTTGGCGTGCAATGCACTGTGCGTCGGCCGCTTCTCATAGTGTTCAGTGTCAAGCTCACATGTGCGTGATAATAATTTAAATATGTTTGTGAGAAAGTATGTGCCAGTTTCTGGTACTGTTTATTTTTGAGAAATGTTATATTTATATAAGGCAGGTCATATACTGGTAGTAATAATATTAATAATCTAACAAAATATTAATATTTCCCCTTTTTACAACTTTAATTCTTAAAATCAATTTAAAATATTACAATTACAAAATTTCAACAAAACTCATATTCATAAAATTATAACAAAAATACTCACTGCAACGACCTACTCAACCCAAGTTCCCGTAGGTCTTGCAACTACCTTCTTGCCCCACGTTCGGTAACCACTTGCAACGATATGCGTCCCCCACGTTCGGACGACACTTGCAACGATCTATCCAACGCTTCTTCCCCAACTTACTTGAATTTACTTTTTTATCACCAGCCTAGCTCAATCTGATGGAAGCTGAGTTGAATATGCCTTTCCAAGGATAATTACTGTGCCTATTGTTCGGCCTACAGTAATAATGTAATAACCCTTAAGACCTGTGCTAAGGAATTTAAATTAATTTTTGTTGTGATGTAGAGACTAACCTCTTCTCGGAAGTCGTGCCTTTCGGAGAACGGTTACCTTTCCTATATTGAGTATTCACTTTTTCTTAAAGTTAACATATATGAAATCACTTTGGGACAGTTCAGGAATATTCGACAAATAAAAGATGTTTTAGTTAAAATAAATTTAAAATTTACTATTCCTTTTAGTATTAAAATCTAAACATATACATATATCCTGAACATAAATATTTCCTGTGAATTTATTATCAATAAGTAGTCTATTCTTTAGCTTAATAGAATTTATTATTTTTTATATTTGAATTCAATTTGATTTACATGATAAATGTTGTTAAGAGATAGATTGGACTGAAGTGAATTTAAAATATTTAAAGGTTTCGATTTCCCCCAAGTTTAATTATTTTTATCTGTCAATGCTGAAATTTGTGTTACTCCATGTAAGTGACAGCTACACTACCTTGCGTATGCGTCGTTTGGCGTTCCTCTAGGATATCTGGAAGCGAAGACGTCCTGGTCCTGGATATCGTCTGGATTCCTCCTATGGAAGGTCCTTGTTGGTGACACCGTCCTAGCCACGGATATCACAGTATGTGGCGAAGTACAACAACCATTAACTTTGCTACAGTGAAAACTTAAAAAAATTTCTAAGGCTTTAATAAAAATTATTTAATTTGATATAACGAGAAGCGTGGTTACTTTCCCGGAGGTTCATCTCAGACTAACGAAGTGAAGCTAGACTTTCAACCCTCTCTCTTCTCGGGGTATCAAAAGCTAGCCAGTTTGTCAAATTAATTTACCCTACTTTCCCTTTTGTTTTAGCCCTATGGCTAAAATAGTTGGCGTAGAATTTTTATATTATTTTTATGGTGTTCCTGTTTATTTTCTTTATCGATTTATTATTTTATATCTTGAAATTGATTAATTTTTTCTGTTTTTTAATTATTAAATTTTTATTTTTAGTTGGCTTAATTGCATAGCCGACGCTGAGTGGTTCTTGGTTCTACCTTAAATTTCTAACAAGACAACTTTCTCCTTTTTTGCCTGTTTTCTTTGGTCTGTGACTTTGTGACCTGTTTTTCCCAAAATCCTGTATCTCTGGATCTGGTGTTCGGATCTTCTTCTGGATGGCATTTTTGGGTTCTGTTTGTCTCTCTGACTTCGTATAAACTTGAATTGTAGTCGGGCTCGCTCGCGTTCGTTTTTTACGGTGTTTCGCGTTTTTTAGCGTTCACACTCGGCTGATTTTCTGATTAGTAAGGTTTTTAGTAATGTTCACTATTGATGTTTGTTCATTAAGCCTTTAGGCTCACTTTGCCGTTTTTTGGTTTTAAATCCGTTCGTTTTTATAGAAGTTATGACCCTTTTGGTTTTCTCATTTTTTTATAAAATTGTTTATCTCCCTTTTTTATCATTATTATTAGCCCTATCTATCTCTTATTGGTTTTCACATAACGTGGAAGAATTTTACTTCATTTATTAAACTTTGATTTTTTAATTTCTTTAAAAATTACAACATTAACTTTTTATTCATTTTTTAATCAGCAAATAACTTTTTATTTATAACTTTTTTCAAAAAACTTTATTAAACTTTTTTATTAAGTGCTTATTTCTTTACAATACAGTGTTTTGAAAACCACTTTTTTAATAATTTTAATTTCCCATTGTTCTTTGGGTTGCGTGTTCATTTTGGCTCGCTGTAGCCTACTTTCTCTTTTGAAGTTAACTATCTTGCTTGGTACTATCTTGTCTTAAGGACTAGAATATTTTTTGTGTAAAATTTTAAAAAAATTGTGATTTTGAGCGGTGAAGCCCTCTTTAATCCGTCTCAACACACATAAAGTTTAATATCTATAAACTTCTTTTTTCCATCCATTGGTATGACCTTAACCAGTACAATTAATTTAAATGTGTCATCTTTTCATTTATATAGTAATAGGCTGTAGGTAATGTGGCTCCAAGAATCTCCCTGTCGATGTAGAAAGCATTGAACTTCAGCAACAACCGTCATTTGTTTTTAAACAGATTGTTCTATCGTTTCTTTAAACTCTTTAGGGAGTTTGTTCATGAAACGGACTTCAGTCTCAGACGGTAGTTTGTCCAAAGCTTTTAATCTATGCTGTTTGCCACGGAAGTCATTTCTATGACGTGTATTGTATGTATGCACATCAGTGTTTCGAGTCATAGAACTCTCATACTTGTAATCTAAAATTACTTTAAAAATGTACATACAGGGGAAGGTCAAATACCTAGCTTTTTAAATGCATCCCTGCAAGAATCATAATGGCCCAAACACGCCATAATATTTTTAGTGCTTGCTTTTGTAAACTGAAGACCCTTTGGGTTATTTGCTTTATTGAACTATCCCCACAGAGCAATTCCATAATTTAGGTGAGAAGAGAATGAACCAAAGAATGTGCTAATTTTAGAATGTTTCCTGAACAGAACTTTGCAGTGACCTGAGTAGAAAAACTACTGAACTCAGTGTTTTGCACAGCTCATTAATGCGCTCCGCCCAAGGCAGTTTGCTACCAAGGATAAGTCTTAGAAACTTTAATCTCTACGAGTTGCTCATCCAAAGCTATATTAAAGGGCTTCTTCTAAGACAGGCTTCAAACCAAAAAGCATGTACTTGGTCTTTAATGTGTTTACTTCAAGATTATGTTCATAAAAATACTGTCAAGCAGTGTTTACTACAATAAATGCATAAGATGATTAGGGATAAGATCTGTAGTCTATAAGATGGCTTCAGATATTTGATAAATGAGGCCATAACTTTCATTGTAATGTACATTGTCATCGCCAAATTAATCCATGATATTGAGATTTGGTTGTAATTATTATTGTTTACAAGTTGATTGTTACTTTGAATAAAATACTGTATTGTTTTCAGTGGGGATGAAGAAGAAGTGGACACGATCTCCGCTTTTAACGATACAATCTGCGCCGTGACAGAGTGGGACGATTGGTCAGAGTGTTCGTCGACTTGTGGTGAAGGTGTTAAAGTAAGGACCCGTCGTTTCTTGAACAGGATGGGAAGGAAGAAGTGCTCTCATGTGACGGACAGAGAAACGGTCAAGTGTATGGAACCACCTTGCTCCAACACAGCAGAAGTGGTGAGTCGTTTGTAAAGTAATGAAATTCAACTTGTTTTTCACACAATCAATTGGAATTTATTTGTACGCGATTTGTCGGTCCTCGACGCTATGAGGAAAAGAGTGGGAAAGAACGACGAGGAAGTATGATGGAATTAACGATAAATATTTAGTAAACATATGAAATTGCTTAGACATATACAATTCAACTATTAACCTTCTGACGGGTTAATGAAGTGTAAATGAAATACAGATGTTAGTAATGTTTTTTTAATTTCCAAAGGCTGTTCCTCAGTGCCCTGTTACTGATTGGAGTGAGTGGAGTCCGTGTAGTGTCAGCTGTGGTCCTGGACTTAGGCTGAGGACTAGGCTATTACTGGTCAATGAGAACTTGAAGGAATACTGCAACAATAACCCTTTGGTCCAGTTAACGCAAACACATCCATGTACAGGCAAGAAGGACTGCACTGTTGACATGAACACAGCCAAAGGTAACTTGTTATTTGCCACCATTTGTTTATGAAGAAAACCACACTTTGAGAATATAAATATATAAATAAAGTAGAACCCCTCTTGTACGCCCTCGACTCTTCTGCCGCTCCGGTCGATCCGACCGCGCTCGAGAACCCCTCTCGTACGTCCTCGGCTCTTCCGCCGCTCCGGTCGATCCGACCGCGCTCGAGCCGAAATTGGTGACTTTTATCCCGTCGCGCTGTTGTTGTTTACTTGCTGTTATCGCTCGTCCGCTTTAGTGTAGGCTTACAACATCCATTGCGTTTTGGGTAATGAACATTGACAACATATTAATCCCAATGGGCCTGTTGGAATTGTCCGGTTTTGTTTCTGTCACGGTTTTGCGGGAAGGAAGCTACCGCAACAAGCGTCCGGTGAAACGGATACCAGGTTCGTCGGAAAGAAGGAAGGATTGGATACAACAGCTAGGCACTGGTAGTGTTTGCTACCTGCCGGTTACGGTCATCCGTTTTTCTCCTCCGTTTTCGTTACGTTGAAGGAATTTTATTTTTTCTCGATCTTTTTTCAATGCGGTACTAATGGAGTGACTGCGGGATGAAAAAACAGACAGTTCGAACAACCTATCCCTTCCCGTTTTTAGATGGAAACGGAATCATAACGGAAGGAAAAAACGAACGGTATAGACTACACTTAGTGCTCCATCATCTCTTGTATCGTTTCTGTTGTTGTGCGTGTGTTTGTACTGTGCAGTTTTTAGTGCATACTGTTTGATGGTTTTACAACAGTGTACTTCTGTATTCGTTACAGTGTATTTGTTTTACATTGTGTACAGTTGTGTGTTTTTTCAACATGTCAGGAGTAAAACGTTGAGCGTTGAAAAACCAGTCATGGCGTCCGGTTTGTTTCAGCGGATAATTTTATGTATTTTCTGATAATCCGACCTTTTTTGCGTTCCGACCGTACCCCCAGTTCCAAAGGTGACGGATTAGAGGGAATCTACTGTAAACTCTTTTTTCCAAGTTTAAAACTAAACCTAACACTTGTTGTTTATATAAACTAACAACAACAACAAAAGTGAAAACTATCATGGATATAAATTGTTGGTTGTATTGGTTTAGTCCGAAATTTCATCATTTTAGACGTATCACCAAGTACATTAATTTAAAAACAACTTACAAAATGAGGAAGCACAATGTTCATTTCATCGGTAGCATGACGTGACTATACCCATACAGCTGTTGAGTTTAAGCCTTTGAATTTTCCACTGCTTATATAATTTCATCGATTTCTTCTTCTTTTACAATCAGCTTTTACATTAAACTGTAAAGTAAACCCCTTTTCCCAATCCAAAATGGCGGAGCAAAGAACTTTGTAACACTAACAGCCATGTAACAAGAATATTATGTGATGACACAAAATAATAAAATACCCATAATGACTAAAAACATAGAGGTGTGGTCTGATTAAAATAAAAGACGCAATATATAATGATAAACATTTATAATTCTTATATACATGTATAAATTCTTTTGTGACGCAAAATAATTAAAGTAGAATCATTTAAATAAAAATAAAGTAAAGAATAGGCAGACTATTAATAAATAAAGTAAAAAGCAGACTTAAAATGTATCAATCAGTAAAAGTGTATAACGTATATAAACGTATATAAACTATATAAAAGTTCTTGATATTTAAAAACAGTGGTGCGATTGGAGTGAACAATTGAAAAGACAGGTAAATGATTGCATAACAAACATTTCAAGTAATTTTCTATCGATAAAATTAAAAAAGAAAACTATATGTAAAAAGCACGTCATAATGTCAGCGTATATGTCAGAACACAGAACGAACATGAACTTGATCATAGTAATCATGAAAGTTATTTGGATACGGAAGGCTTTGTACAGCATCGGGAGACTGCAAAAAGTATGGCATAGACAACGCACGTCTGGTAAAGTGTGAGAAGAGAGTTTTCCTGTAAAAATGTAGTTTTTTCGACAGTGGAGTAATAAAAGTTATATGAAAATGAAGTAGGAGTGTTCCTGCGTTGATGTGAGCTTCGGCAATGGAATTGATAGTGTTTCTTCGACGAGAGGTGAACTTAAAAAATTTCACCATGTGCTTTTGCTAAATGCGTATTATAGAAGAGGAGTGTTTAATATATCAGTGCAATCAAAGTAAAATCCTAGGTAAAACTGTGAAGTGAATAATTCCGTAAGTAGTAATGGCCATAAGGTATAATTATTTCAGTCTGCAATTTTAAAATTTTAACCATTTTAACAAATAGCTTCATTTTTATTCTATTGCGTCATACTTGTAAGATAGGCTTAACAATATTTTGTACAAATTTTCGTTAAATTAACTTGTTTGCCTTATGATGATAATATATTTGTTTGTAAATAACTATTTCTCTATAATGTCTGAGTAAAAGATTAGTTGTTCCGCCACGATGTCTTAGATTCCTTTATTTAACCATGCACATCCACCAGTCAGTACTTTTCAGCCAAAAAACCCAGACCTGAGGAAGTAAAGTTAAAGTAGTATAATATTGAAGGTAGTCATAAATATATAAATGCTAAAAGAGCATACAGAATAGTTATATGTGGATTATTAATTTTTTTTTTTTATAAGAGTTGAATGAAGGTGATTTTTAAGGTTTTCATATATGAGGTTTTAAGGTGTAAGGTGAAGTTGTACGTTAAGGTGTAAGGTGGAGTTCTACGTTGGATTTAAGGTGAGATACATGATGTATAATTTTTTATTATGGAGGTTGAAGAGTAAGGAGAGTTTTTGGTGATAATTAAGTTAATTTATGAGCAACGATTTCCTTTTTTAAAGGTGAATAGATAATTGAAGTAAAGGAGAGGTGAACAATAATCCACATATAGCGTTTTATTTAACTTGAACATTTTTTTTTATTTATTTTTTACAAACTTTATCGGAACCCATTTTTTTTTAACAGTTTATATTTTTATATATTTTTATTTTTGTAACACCTACCGTTACAACTTCTATGCGTGAGGGTCAGATTGTGTGTGGTAATTGTAAGAGTGGTTGTGTTTTGTATGTATATAGACTAGAGGTTATGTCACTTTTCTTTCTTTTCATTTCTTAAAACTAACTTTTGTAAATAGTTGTAGTTAAGAAGAATAAGGATTATGTTAGTTTATATTATAGAGAATGTTATCATTGTTACTTTTTGTTGTTCGTGTAATTAATCCATTAAGAGTATGATGTATATGTAGTTTACATTTTGCTGTTGACCAAGCAGACGATGACTATAAAGATCATTGCTGTAATTGTGCATACAAATAATCATGATTTATAATGAATTATACAGATATCTGCATGAATCCTGTCACTAGGCCTCGCCCTGGAGCGATGGACCAGGGATGTGGGGAAAGGGCGTAAGTGGACACACCGCTTTCTAATGTGACTCATCCTTCAAACAAACTAGTGGATGTTTACCTCACCCTTAACCCTTTCCACTGCAATTACTGGGAACCTAGTGTTGCTATCAGGTTTATTTAATTTTGAGCGAATATGGCACTTTAATTTATTTACTCCAAAAAAGTATTTCTGTCAGTTATAAAAGGCTGATTTTTTTTGTAGTTTCTTCTATGACTAAAGTATAGATTGGTATGAAAAATAACATACATTTTTATTTTCAAGTATATGTTTTTAATTTTCATTTATTGAAAAAAATATAAATTTGTAACAAAAAACCGGAATAAACAAGAATTTTGGAAAAATTTTCAATGGGAAGACCTATATTTGTTGCTTGTTTTTTGTTGTCTATATCATTATAAGCAAAATTAAGTGGTTTACGCATGTTTTAGACACAATAATAAATTATAAAAAAATTATAATTGCAAAACAAGTTTTTTGTAAAAAATGGGTTTTTATGAAAACAATTAGTTTTGACACCAACTTGTACAAAATTGCCTCAACTATTTATTTTATTGCTTAACAACAGTATTATGTAGATCAAAACTACTAAGAAAAGCTTTTTTCAAAACTGATTGTTAATATTTTAATCATTCATGTTCGAAACAAAAGTTCCGTCGCCACTGACGTCATTTTGTAACAAACTGAATTCGTCTTCGTTCATTTTATTTCACAACAATCATTATTATTATAGAAAGAACAATATTCAAAAATTTACTGTGAAATTACACACGATAACCTAGTACAACAAAACTAAACAACGCGTAAGCTCACTAAAACACTGCGTAGTAAGTAAGAACCAAACAACGGCGAGAGCAGACAGCTGTTTACAGAGCGGCCAAAAACGGCAAACATTACATTTTCAAAGATTTATTTACATCAGAAACTGAACTCGAATGGTCCTAAAAAAATTCGACAGATAGCAGCACATCTCAAACTTCAACAATAGCGGTCATCAAAGTAACTACGTCTGTTCAAATGCAATCAAAGAACGTTATCATAGCGAGTTCGGGGCTCACCCGACACAGGAGTTCGTGCGGATTAGTAGGGTGCGGGGCTACCCCGACACTCGAGTGGAAAGAGTTAACACGTTCACTGCTATGCAAATTTCGTATTTCCTATGCTAGGAGCTGATCTTTTATTTTTAGCCTAAATGAGTAGAAATTACTTTATTTTTTATTTTTGAACTTTTCTACTTAATAATCACTAATATTTTAAA
Organism: Philaenus spumarius; assembly: GCA_018207615.1. Taxonomy (NCBI): domain Eukaryota; kingdom Metazoa; phylum Arthropoda; class Insecta; order Hemiptera; family Aphrophoridae; genus Philaenus; species Philaenus spumarius. Next base: position 10,857 of record JAGFPH010004074.1, read on the forward strand.
GTGGACGCACATGTGCGTCCATAGCAGATAGGCTTTAATTTGGCGTACGAAGCACGCAGTGTTCCGTTTATTGAAAATTTTCCCAATACGGGGGTTGGCGTCCGAAGCACGCAATGCACTGTGTATTGAAAATATTCCCAATATGGGGGTTGGCGTGCAATGCACTGTGCGTCGGCTACTTCTCATAGTGTTCAGTGTCAAGCTCACATGTGCGTCCTTAGCAGTGAACGTGTTAAACAGAGATGTACCGGGTACTGATGTTTTTAGTCAAGTTAGTAGCGCTTTGCTCAAGTGCCAACATTGACGCCAGTATCTAATAGATCACTGTTTTGATTTATTAATTCCGTATAACTTCAGAAACATGTTTTTTATTTAAACTTTGGTCATATTTCCAACCGTTTTAAAATGGCGGCCAAAACACATATTTTTTAGTTAGTAATTTCATTTTTATTTTGTAGTCATAATATCCTGTCTTGTGATATTGAACCATTTATGTACATTTCCTCCATTCTGTTTATTAAAAGAAAATATATTTCTCGAGTTGATATAATTTTACAGAAATCTGTATGAAGTCTGCAGAAGCAGGCCCGTGCCGTGGTTACTTTGAACGTTGGACATTCAATGCGATGAAAGCAATGTGTGTGCCTTTCACATACGGAGGATGCAGAGGGAATAAAAACAATTTCATTACAGAAGAAGACTGTATACAAGCCTGTTCTGTTGTCAGAGGTTAGTATGCATAGCTCACTTATAAATAGAGAAATTAATCAATAATATTAATAGGTAGTTTACCTTGTGTATCCGTCAGTCAATCCA
>JAGFPH010004074.1:18073-33432 GCA_018207615.1 Philaenus spumarius
TGACTAAAAACATCAGTAACCGGTACATCTCTGTTTAACACGTTCACTGCTAAGGACGCACATGTGAGCTTGACACTGAACACTATGAGAAGTAGCCGACGCACAGTGCATTGCATGCCAACCCCCATATTGGGAATATTTTCAATACACAGTGCATTGCGTGCTTCGGACGCCAACCCCCGTATTGGGAAAATTTTCAATAAACGGAACATTGCGTGCTTCGTACCCCAAATTAAAGCCTATCTGCTATGGACGCACATGTGCGTCCACTTAAAAATATTAGTGATTATTAAGTAGAAAAGTTAAAAAATAAAAAATAAAGTAATTTCTACTCATTTAGGCTAAAAATAAAAGATCAGCTCCTAGCATAGGAAATACGAAATTTACATAGCAGTGAACGTGTTAACCCTTTCCACGCGAGTGTCGGGGCAGCCCCGCATCCTACTAATCCGCACGAACTCCTATGTCGGGCGAGCCCCGAACTCGCTATGATAATGTTCTTTGATTGCATTTGAACAGACGTAGTTACTTTGATGAACGCTATTGTTGAAGTTTAAGATGTGCTGCTATCTGTGGAATTTTTTTAGGACCATTTGAGTTCATTTTCTGTGGTAAATAAATCTTAGAAAATGTAATGTTTGCCGTTTTTGGCCGTTCTGTAAACAGCTGTCTGCTCTCGCCTTTGTTTGGTTCTTAATTACTACGCAGTGTTTTAGTGAGCTTACGCGTTGTTTAGTTTTGTTGTACTGGGTTATCGTGTGTAATTTCACAGTAAATTTTTGAATATTGTTCTTTCTATAATGATTGTTGTGAAATAAAATGAACGAAGACGAATTCAGTTTGTTACAAAATGACGTCAGTGGCGACGGAACTTTTGTTTCGAACCTGAATGATTAAAATATTACCAATCAGTTTTGAAAAAAGCTTTTCTTACTAGTTTTGATCTGCATAATACTGTTGTTAAGCAATAAAATAAATAGTTGAGTCAATTTTGTACAAGTTGGTGTCAAAACTAATTGTTTTCATAAAAACCCATTTTTTACAAAAAACTTGTTTATAAATTATAATTTTTTTATAATTTATTATTGTGTCTAAAACAAGCATAAACCATTTAATTTTGTTTATAAGGATATAGACAACAAAAAACAAGCAACAAATATAGGTCTTCCCATTGAAAATTTTTCCAAAATTCTTGTTTATTCCGGTTTTTTGGTACAAATTTATATTTTTTTCAATAAATGAAAATTAAAAACATATACTTGAAAATAAAAATGTATGTTTTTTTTCATACCAATCTATACTTTAGTCATTGAAGAAACTACAAAAAAAAATCAGCCTTTTAGAACTGACAGAAATACTTTTTTTGGAGTAAATAAATTAAAGTGCAATATTCGCTGAAAATTAAATTGACCTGATAGCAACACTAGGTCCCCAGTAATTGCAGTGGAAAGGGTTAAGGGTGAGGTAAACTCCACTAGTTTGTTTGAAGGATGAGTCACATTAGAAAGCGGTGTGTCCACTCACGCCCTTTCCCCACATCCCTGGCTCATCGCTCCAGGGCGAGGCCAAGTGCCAGGATTCACGATGATATCCGTATAATTCATTATAAATCATGATTCTTTGCATGCACTATTACAGCAATGATCTTTATAGTCATCGTCTGCTGGGTCAACAGCAAAATGTAAACTACATATACATCATACTCTTAATGAATTAATTACATGAACAACAAAAAGTAACAATGATAACATTCTCTATAATATAAACTAACATAATCCTTATTCTTCTTAACTACAACTATTTACAAAAGTTAGTTTTAAGAAATGAAAAGAAAGAAAAGTGACATAACCTCTAGTCTATATACATACAAAACACAACCACTCTTACAATTACCACACACAATCTTACCCTCACGCATACATACACAGAAGTTCTTTGCTCCGCCATTTTGGATTGGGAAAAGGGGTTTATTTTACAGTTTAACGTAAATGCTGATTGTAAAAGAAGAAGAAATCGATGAAATTATATAAGCAGTGGAAAATTCAAAGGTTTAAACTCAATATCTGTATGGGTTTAGTCACGTCACGCTACCGATGAAATGAACATTGTGCTTCCTCATTTTGTAAGTTCTTTTTAAATTAATGTACTTGGTGATACGTCTAAAATGATGAAATTTCGGACTAAACCAATACAACCAACAATTTATATCCATGATAGTTTTCACTTTTGTTGTTGTTGTTGTTAGTTTATATAAACAACAAGTTTGTAACAAGTGTTAGGTTTAGTTTTAAACTTGGGAAAAAGAGTTTACAGTAGATTCCCTCTAATCCGTCACCTTTGGGTCGGGGGGTGCGTTAGGAACGCAAAAATGGTCGGATTATCAGAAAGTACAGAAAATTATCCGCTGAAACAAACCGGATGCCATGACTGGTTTTTCAACGCTCAACGTTTCCCTCCTGATATGTTGAAAAAACACACAACTGTACACAATGTAAAACAAATACACTGTAATGAATACAGAAGAACACTGTCGTAAAACCAACGAACAGTACGCACTAAAAACTGCACAGTACAGTACAAAAAACACGCACAACAACAGAAACGATACAAGAGATGACGGAGCGCTAAGCGTAGTCTATACCATTCGTTTTTTCCTTCCGTTGCGTTATGATTCCGTTTTCTTCTAAAAACGGAAGGGAAGGGATAGGTTGTTCGAACTGTCCGATTTTCATCCCGCAGTCGGTCCATTAATAACACATTGAAAAAAGATTGAGAAAAATTAAATTCCTTCAACATAACGAAAACGGAGGAGAAAAACGGATGACCATAACCGGCAGGTAGCAAACACTACTAGCGTCTAGCTGTTGTATCCAATCCTTCCTTCTTTCTGACGAACCTGGTATCCGTTTCACCGGACGCTTGTTGCGGTAGCTTCCTTCCCACAAAACCGTGAAAGAAACAAAACCGGACAATTCCAACAGGCCCATTGGGATTAATGTGTTGTCAATGTCCATTACCCAAAACGCAACGGATGTTGTAAGCCTACACTAAAGCGGACGAGCGATAACAGCAAGTAAACAACAATGGCGCGACGGGATGTAAGTCACCACGCGACGGGATAAAAGTCACCAATTTCGGCTCGAGCGCGGTCGGATCGACCGGAGCGGCGGAAGAGCCGAGGGCGTACGAGAGGGGTTCTACAGTATTTATATTCTCAAAGTGTGGTTTTCTTCATACACAAATGGTGGCAAATAACAAGTTACCTTTGGCTGTGTTCATGTCAACAGTGCAGTCCTTCTTGCCTGTACATGGATGTGTTTGCGTTAACTGGACCAAAGGGTTATTGTTGCAGTATTCCTTCAAGTTCTCATTGACCAATAGCAACCTAGTCCTCAGCCTAAGTCCAGGACCACAGCTGACACTACACGGACTCCACTCACTCCAATCAGTAACAGGGCATTGAGGAACAGCCTTTGGAAATTAAAAAAAAAAACATTACTAACATCTGTATTTCATTTACACTTCATTATAAGGTTAATAGCTGAATTGTATACGTCTAAGCAATTTCATCTGTTTACTAAATATTTATCGTTAATTCCATCATACTTCCTCGTCGTTCTTTCCCACTCTTTTCCTCATAGCGTCGAGGACCGACAAATCGCGTACAAATAAATTCCAATTGATTGCGCGAAAAACAAGTTGAATTTCATTACTTTACAAACGACTCACCACTTCTGCTGTGTTGGAGCAAGGTGGTTCCATACACTTGACCGTTTCTTTGTCCGTCACATGAGAGCACTTCTTCCTTCCCATCCTGTTCAAGAAACGACGGGTCCTTACTTTAACGCCTTCACCACAGGTCGACGAACACTCTGACCAATCGTCCCACTCTGTCACGGCGCAGATTGTATCGTTGAAAGCGGAGATCGTGTCCACTTCTTCTTCATCCCCACTGAAAACAATACAGTATTTTATTCAAAGTAACAATTAACTTGTAAACAATAATAATTACAACCAAATCTCAATATAATGGATTGATTTGGTGAAGACAATGTACATTACAATGAAAGTTACGGCCTCATTTATCAAATATCTGAAGCCATCTTATAGACTACAGATCTTACCCCTAATCATCTTATGCATTTATCATTCTAAACACTGCTTGACAGTATTTTTATAAACATAATCTTAAATTAAACACATCAAAGACCAAGTACATGTTTTTTGGTTTAAAGCCTGTCTTAGAAGAAGGCCTTTAATATAGCTTTGGATGAGCAACTCATAGAGATTAAAGTTTCTAGGACTTATTCTCGATAGCAAACTGCCTTGGGTGGAGCATATTATTAAACTGTGCAAAACACTGACTTCAGTAGTTTTTCTACTCAGGCCACTGGCAAAGTTCTGTTCAGGACACATTCTAAAACTGGCACATACTTTGGTCTATTCTCTTCTCACGTAAATTATGGAATTGCTCTGTGGGGTAATTCATCAAAGCAAATAAACCAAAGTGTTTTCAGTTTACAAAAGCAAGCACTAAGAATATTACGGCGTGTTTGGGCCATCATGATTCTTGCAGGGATGCATTTAAAAAGCTAGGTATTTTGACCTTTCCCTGTATGTACATTTTTAAAGTAAATTTAGATTACAAGTATGAGAGTTCTATGACTCGAAACACTGATGTGCATACATACAATACACGTCATAGAAATGACTTCCGTGGCAAACAGCATAGATTAAAAGCTTTGGACAAACTACCGTCTGAGACTGAAGTCCGTTTCATGAACAAACTCCCTAAAGAGTTTAAAGAAACGATAGAACAATCTGTTTAAAAACAAATGACGGTTGTTGCTGAAGTTCAATGCTTTCTACACAGTCCGGGAGATTCTTGATGACACATTACCTAATATTATATAAATGAAAATATGACACATTTAAATTAATTGTAATGGCTAAGTTACCAATGGATGGAAAAAAGAAGTTTATAGATATTAAATTTTATGTGTGTGTATTTTTGTTATAATTTTATGAATATGAGTTTTATTGAAATTTTGTAATTGTAATATTTTAAATTGATTTTAAGAATTAAAGTTGTAAAAAGGGGAAATATTAATATTTTTGTTAAATTATTAATATTATTACTTCCAGTATATGACCTGCCTTATATAAATATAACATTTATCAAAAATAAACGGTACCAGAAACTGGCACATACTTTCTCACAAACATATTTAAATTATTATCACGCACATGTGAGCTTGACACTGAACACTATGAGAAGCGGGCGACGCACAGTGCATTGCACACCAACCCCAGTATTAGGAGTATTTTCAATCCACAATGCATTGCGTGCTTTGCACGCCAATTCCCGTATAGGGACAATTTTCAATACACAGAGCATTGCGTGCCTCGCCCCCTTCCTACGTATTGGGATTGCCAAAAAACCCCAAAAATCAGTTATTATTATTATTATTAGCTAAACGACAATTTTTATAAAGATGCGGTTTTTTGCATATGGTAGGGGTACATTAAGGGCTAGAAAGAAATAAGCCAAATTTTATCAAAATCGTTAAAGCCGTTTTTTTATAAAACAATAATAACTGGTTTTTTGGGGGTTTTTTTTGCCAAAAAGGGGATTGTTTTCAAAATTTTTCTGCCTGTATGATTTTGGGGGGCTCGAGGGGGGTTAAAAATTTTAAAAATAAAGGTAGGTCATATAATACACAATTGAAAAGCTTATTAAAAGATAAACAGAATGGCGCAAACTAGAGCTTAGTATCTTGCTTCGTTTCAAAGTAATGGATAATCAAAGTTCTGGAAAATGATATTGTTACCAATAACATCAAAGCAGGTTATTAATTTGTTGATATTACGAATAAGTAGGTTGTATGTTATCTTCCAGAACTTTGATTGTTCATTACTTTGAAACGAAGTAAGATATTGAGCTCCAGTTTGCGCCATTGCGTTTCTCTTTTAATATGCTTTTCAATGGTGTATTACATGACCTACGTTAATATTTTAAATTGCTAGCCCCCCTTACCCGCTAAGCCCCCCAAAATCATTGAGGATCAGATATGTCATGGAATTTGTCCAGTTATGCAACACAAGTTATATACAACTTGTTATATACAAAGTTTTGTTAACTTATTTTCAGTAACAAAAATAATGAGGAGGTTAAAGAGACCTTATAAACACTCAGTATATTAAAGTTTACTTGATTGTGAAGTTTCTTGACTTAACCCTAGAACTGGCATGGTTAAAGCTGAAATTGAAAAGCCCGTTTATAGCGTTTTGCAAGCATATTTTTAAATATGTGTTCAATAGCTTTTTTTTAGACAAAACTTCAAAGAATTCAAATATGCTACTAAAAATTAGTTTCTTTTGAAATTGTAAAAGTTATTAGCTCAAGAAACAAAAAATGTTCAGTAATGAAAGAAAAAGTTTTAACTTTAGGCCTACATAACAAGTAGTAAACATTTTTTGTATTTTTTTCGTAAGCGTAAAAAAGTTTTGTAATTTAGTTCTAAATAGAACTGTATACAGACATTTATCAATTTCAAATTTCTTATTTTGAAAAAAACTGTTTTTATGTTCCAAGTACTCGACTGCTAACAAATCTAGGCTTAGATTGAAACATAATTTACTAATGTATGCTTTGCCCAAAAATGAAATATTATTATAACAAAGTGTAGAGGATAAATCAAAGAAAAGAACGGTATAATTGTTTTTCCTTAGTTCACAAAAGTGTTTGAGTTATCTTTATTTGAATAACAAAATGACATGAATTAAATGACATTTTGCCGCCTTACAAAAAGGGTGCTTTGAATACCGTGGGAGCGACAAAAGCCGGACGGTCTCGCCACACTGTCCTAATTACGTACTTCCACTGCTGATAATTTCTAAAAAACAAACAAAAAACTGATTATTTCTAGTTAACTTCCCACCGTTAAAAAGATCGAACGCTTCTCTACAAAATGGTATCAAGAAATCTGTAAAAACATATGGAATTGTAGGCGTCATCTCTGATGACAAATGGGCTGTTTCATTGGTTGAAAAACTGTCCAATCGCAAGGGTTCACAGACATCTTTTGTACTAATCGTGTAAAATAGTGACATCTGATTGGAAGGCACCATTAGAAAGATAAAATCTTGAGAGTCCAATGATAGCTTTATAATCTCAATATAAATACTTCAGTAGGGGGATTTCAACGTTGAATAAGTGGGAAATAACAGTACAATTGTATGCATATTTTAAAACGATGATTAAGTACATAAATATACGTTTTACGAAAAAGTTGTAAATACAAAAATTAAAGTTTAATTCATTTCCTTTCCAATGGTGCCAGTTTTATTACGATTGGATGATTCTAAGTGGATTAAATTGCCGATTATGCAAATATATGCAAATTCTCGCAAAGGTTCGAGCGGGTTGCATTTGCGCCCGAGAGACTGCACTCTGCCACTTTGAGGGTTAAGGCCACATGAGAATTTTAAAATTGTATACTAGTTTTTTACATAATATATATTATTTATTGTAGACTGTATGTTATCTCCATTTTTGAAATGCTTAATTGTGTTTGTTGTTTATATTTATTAATTTATTTTGTATTGTTTTAACACATCTTGTTAGTTTCAGTATCTCTATGTTAACTTGTCTAAATACAAATGTAAAATTTATTAAAACTAAAACATGTAAGACATTTCAATCATAATTCGTCTACGTTTTAAGACCAAATGCACCACAATATGTTTGCTCTATTTGAAGTAGTGACGTATGTATTGTTTTTAATGTACCTGTACTTATTTATACTGTTTCCTTCTGTAGTTACGTCTCAAATGTTAATTACTATTTCAATAATGATTGGTAGATATGATTGATGACTTACGGACAAGTAGGAACAGCTGCTACACACATTTCCTTTGCAACAAGTTGTCGATCACAGTTCGCTCTCCTAGCAGCTGCTGGGTTAGAGTACTGTCGTTCTTTAGATCGTAAGCCTTTACCACATGATACTGAACATTTACTCCAAGCAGAATATTGTGTCACTTCGCACTCCTCTGCAAATTAAATGTAAATTAGGTTGTATTCTGGTATTACATTTGTACAAAGAAATATAGTGGACGCAGTTTATTTCAATCGTGGGTAAGAAAGTACCGATCATTCGTATCCTGGCAGAATGGAAATATATCATTTATTATTGTCAAATCTTCGGATACTGTTATCACTTATTTTTGTCAGGGTGACAAAAAATAACTTGGCGGCAACACGACGAATTCACAGGGATACGTTGACAAAATCTAGTTTTAAATGACCGACCCGTTTGTCCAATGTAAAATTTAGGGCAGTCCGAACCCCTCGTTTTATAAATTCCCGTCTGTTTGGAAATCATCCTTTCATTCACTCTTCTGACCCGTATGCAAAATTCCTGGGTCAGGTCCCATCTTTGAAAAAATCCGTTTAAGGCACAACAGCCTAAAAATATTGACTTTGACGGTTTGAAATACATAGTTTAGCTGACAAAAGTTTTTCCAAAACCAATATGGTGGCGGGAGCTCACACCCCACCGGGTACTTTTAGTGATTTTGACAGGAGAACCCCATGAACATGTAGACCAATATCCCAATTACCCCTATTTTAGTCTTTTTTTGCTAGGACTATTAAATTAATGTGTCTGCGTTATTTAAATTCAGTATTTGTAACAATTTATCAGTGGAGATAAATTATCTTTCCTGAAAATGCTGCGTAAGGCAGTGAAGCATGTAGCTGCAAAATAAAAGTTAATCGTTTACAAAAAACTACAATTGACAATTGACAAACATTTAAATAAGGGCAATTAAATTTATTCCATAGAAATACGCATTCATTCGTCTTTTGAAAGAGCTACTAAAACCAAACGATAATTGTTACGAACACTGCTTCCATTTTATTTTATTTAACAATACTAACTTCTCACTGAGTCTTCAGAATTTTCAGCGACGCTAACTTCTTCCAGCAGTTCGTCTTCGGTCTTGTCGTCGCAAGATTTTGTTATCAACTTCTCTCTGCTGAAGTACAGCCTCGCTAAAGGTTTCATTTCTATTCCCGTAGGATCGTAGAAAGGTGCCCGAGGATCTTCCGGATACATGCTGGTTATACGCTTGATGGGATCTTGTGGCATGGTCGGTGAGTTAGGAGACTGTAATACAAACAAAACACACGTAATTGTAAAGTATGGGAGAGTAAGAGTTTCCGCAGAGTTTTAGTAAGGTTGAAAATGCACAAATTATGGTATACAAGGGAGACCCCTGCACACGTCAACCCCCGTACTTCTTCCGATTACGCAAATAAATTTAACAAAATGTTTCACTCTGGTCTACACCAAATATTGCAGTCTTCACAAAAATTAACTTTATTAGAAATTAACTACGAGCGGACAATACTGAGTTTTATGTTTAGACGCAGGTAAAATTTCAAGAGTGAAGTAATATTCTATCGTATCAGCAATGGTGTCTGGAACTTATATCTAATGAGGTTTCTACAAATGGATTTTTAAGCAAACAACTTGTGTTGACTCGACCAGGCACCATCCACAGCGAACGTGTACCTCTCTTGTGTGCGATTTAAGAAACAGGATTGTATCAGCTGTTGCGACAATTACTCCAGACACACTGAACAAGGCTTAGGACGAACTCGGCTATCGACTCGATGTGTGCCATGAGACGAATGCTGCTCATATTGAAAACTGTTTGAGATGTTTTTCATTCTATGGGTTATTTATAATTGTAAGTTAAATGTAATAGATACTACAAAACCTAAAACCCCGATATTCATTTTGAAACACCCTGTATTCTTGATGAGATCGAGAAGATTGAGTATTTTCTCGTTACAACTCATGATTTTCAAGATCTTGACCATCCCAAATCCTTAACCCTGCAACTGTCAGACTACTCAATTTGAGTGGTCGTGGGGGCGTGGCACGTGAAAACAATCAATTTTGACAACTATACTTGTAATGAATATTTCACCCACTAAAAATTATTCAATCGCAAAAAGTCAAAAACCGTTGGAAAGGTAATGATCTAAAGTTTAATTTTTGTATTTACAAGTTTTTTCTAAAACGTATATTTCCCATAATCATCGTTGCAGTTTATTAGTTTTCTTCAACAAACTCGGCGCCCGTCAATTCACCAGTTTTCGTCACAAAACACGACGAAGTAACGCATCTTTCCTCTCTCTCTAAACCCCGCCCACTACTTCTTCTAAAGTAAACCTAGATATCGTTGGATTCTTCACAATTTCCCCTATCTAATACTGTCATCCAATCAAAAATCGGACAAATAGTTCTACAATTGTGGGCCGTTTTGTAGACCCTTGCAATTGGTCAGTTTTCCAACCAATAAACAGCGTTATATATTACACATGATATCTGTGTGAAAACAATAGTTTTTTAGTGATATTTTGGTATCTTTGAAAACATAATGCTTCAAGCTAACTTTCCCTGTAAACCAAATATGCTTTATTTGAACAGTTTATTGTGTAGGACCGTGGGAAAGTGATTGCTAATACGGTCTCATCTAAGGTTTGAAATTGAACCCTAATGGCTTTTTATAACATGGGTAGACATAGGAGTTTGCGCGTGCATCGTGATAGTTTGAACGGGCGAGAGATTTCTAAATTTTTTCTCTCTTTTTTTATTCAAATAATTGTAAGTCAAACACTTTTATGAAAATATAATTTACAAGTATACGGTTCAATTATTTGATTTATTCTCTACACTTTGTTATAATAATATTTCATTTTTGGATAAAGCAATATTCTTAAATTACGTTTGAAACTAGGCCAACTTTTGTTAGCAGTCGGATAGATGGAACATAAAAACTGGTGTTTTCAAAATAAGAAATTTGAAATTGATAAATGTTTTTATACAGTTCTACTTAGAACTAAATTATGATACTTTTTTATGCTTACAAAAAATTACAAAAAATGTTTACTACTTGTTATGTAGGCCTAAAGTTGAACATTATCCTTTCGTTACTGAACATTTTTTGTTTCTTGAGCTAATAACTTTTAAAATTTTACATTAATAATTTTTTTAATTGCATATAGGAATTCTTTGAACCTTTCTCTACAAAAAAGGTACAGAACACTTTTGGATTGGTATACAATTACTATATTTGGCCAATTTTTGAAAATATGCTTGCACACGCACCGAAATAGGAAATAGGATTAAACTATTTCATATCTTAACTATTACCATATAAGTTATTCCATTGTCAGTGCCTGCATCATAAGGGTATAAATCAACAGTTTTCCCTTCTATCCAAGTACAGTTAGGTAGACATAAATCTAGGCCTGATACTCCCACAATCCAATCCGGTGATGGACCTAAACACAGCAACAAAACTGGGTTGTACTTTTTGTTTGGATACAATTTTACAGAAATTAGTTCATAATACGGTCACCTTTATAGTAAAGAAAATAATTGAGAACAGTTTGGTTATATTTTTGTCCAAATGACAATGCTTACAGATCCAAGCCTAATGGACTAACTAGCGCAGTACCTGCTTTAAAAATAAGCATATTAGGGTTATTAACTAGGGGTAAAAGTCTAAAGTTTTAAATGTTATATATTGCCAAGCAAAGTTGTAGCTCGTGATTGTTCAAGCGGGGAGGGCTAATGTATAACAAAACCAATATTGCTCTAAAATTGGTATTTACAATCTGCTGATCGAAATAAAATTGTTGTTCTTTAAACAAGTGGATTTGGAACTACAAGCTTACGAACTTCACCTTCAAATAATTAAAAATACGAATGCTTATAATTACGGAGAATTCAACGGACGATTTGAAAAAATGATGTCAGTTATCAAAAATAAACAAAACCAGAAGATTCAACGTCTAAAGAAGAAACTGCCTTCACAGAGGAACAATGAAGAAGAAAGTAGGAACATAGATAAATTTAGTGATCAACTTGCTGGACAGAAATTAATACACAATTGGAGTAGTGAAAATTTCAATCAAGATGAAATGAATTTACTAAATAAGGGCCTAAAGAAGAAGGGCGGAAAAGATAAAGATTTGTTACTAGTTGATGTCGTCAAAACTGCTTTGAGATTCGCAAAATTTAATGTAAAACCAAGTGTTTGTACTGATGTTAAGAAGAAATTGGAGGGGAAAAAAGAAGAAATTACTCGTACAATAAAAACCAACTTCGAATAAAAAATTTGGAAAAGTCATTAAAAAACGAAAAAGAAAAGAAGTATATTACATATAAGGGTAACGTAATTGTAATTATGGAAAAAAGTGAATACACGGAAATTGTTAAAGGGATGCTTACCGAAGGACGTTATACAGTGTGCAACAGAAACCCGATTAATAAACTCACCAAGAGTGCTAGTGAAACTTCGAAAAACTGTAACAGTTTAGTGGATAGCAATCTTCGAAGAAGACTCCTGTGTCAAATCCAATTTTATCGAGGTTATATTGTTTGCCAAAAATACATAAAGAAGGGAAGAAGATGTGTCAGGAATTAACTCGCCAACCTATCTAATCAAACACATTTGAGTTAATAAACGTATTAGTTGTGAGATTTTGTGTTCTAAGTTTATTCTATCAAGTATATTTTCTCACAAGTCCAGCTCAATATTTATTTATGTTATGGAATTCTTCTTTGGGGAAACTTAGCAGTTCAGAATATGAAAAGAGTGTTTGTCTTGCAAAAAAGAGCCATAAGGCTTATTGCGGGTCTACATCAAAAATAAAGTTGTAAAACCTATTTCAAGAAATTCGGAGTACTTGCACTTTCGTGTATTTACATACTTGAAGTGTTGTTTTTAAAAAAAATCAATTGTGATCATGTTAAAAACATGGATACACACAACTACAGCAACAGGCCAGCTTGTGAGTATCACACCAGACAGCACAGGTTAAATTTGTACAGTAAATTTCCCTCACAAGCTGGTGCAAAGTTCATGAATAAGCTTCCTAAAAGCATCAAAAATTCACCAAACTACAGGATTTTTAAAAACAGTCTTATACAATTTCTATTATCTGGATCCTTTTACTCTGTGGATGAGTTTGTGCATCATTATCGTACTATTTCATGATACATGAGATCTCTTTTTTTGCAATATGTTTCATCCTGATTGTCCTGAAAGTTATTCTTAGGTAGATTTTTGATTTTTAAAATTTTCTGTATTTATGTTAGTTATTGAATATTTTTCTCTATGTTTTAAGCTGTTTGTTGTTTAATTGTATTTTGTGTGTATTATTCCAATGTATTGCAATTTGTGTATATGACCAATTTTATACAAATACTGTATGTCAAAAAAACAAATATTGCATAAATAAATAATTCGCCTTACAATAATCTGACGCGAGTTGAGTAAATTTCCAAAATTAAGTTTATATGCCTATATTTTAGGGTTTCAATCAACAATTTGGGAAATAGGTCTATTCACAACGGTGCTGAATAGCTGCAAAATGGTTCGCACGCCATTCCAAATATTGGGAGTATCTTCAACACACTAAACATTGCGTGCTTTGCTCGCCAACCCCCGTATTGGGAGTACTTCAATACACAATGCATTGCGTGCTTCGCACGCCAACCCCACGGCTTTGAACTGGTTACTCCTATGGTATTTTACGTTTTGATCGATTTTGGGGGAATCAATCGAGCTATAAGGTCGCGTAAAAAAACAAAATGTGCAGAATAACATCCTACATTTATATTTGTGGAAAAAACTCAAAAACAAATGCATTCTTGTAGGAAAAAGCTAAAAAATAGTTAGCTTCCGGTCAAAAAATGTGCTTCCGATTGTTGGATTTTTTTGGCTAACGAACATGTCTGAGCGACGTAGATAACCAACATGTGTACCAAATTTGAACCAAATCGGACTTAAAATGCGGCCGCTAAAGTGCAAACACATAAAAAATATATGATTTTTAATGGCTCCCCAAAACGTGTTCTGGGGACCATGATCGGTGCTCATTTGCTACTCCCCACCTTGGGTCTTACCATAAGGGCCACTGCAATAGCTCATTTTTCCTATGGAAATTCGCTAATAAATAGTGCCCAGTGACTCCACCCTTATATCCGAGCTACAAACAAGTTTTCAATGTCACGCTATTTCTTGTCCAAGGATATTATATAGAGACTTTAAGATGTTATACAAACCAAACATAGAGACGAGAGATACTAAATGTTTGCTGCGATCGACACGGAAGCTTGAAGATGTGTTACTGTTGACTCGTGGATACCACAGTCCTGCAGCTTTTATTAATGTCCTCAAATGTCGACCCTAAACAATGTAAAACATAGATTAGCCCACTTTGATTAAGTGATACATGTATTTCAAGGGATTCAGACAGCTTAAAGGTTATAATAGCTAAAGTTGTAATAAGTATTAAACAAAAATACTTGAGGTGTGTTTTCAAAGTAAATGCCATTTACAAATACTAGCTGACGTGTGTATATATTTTGCAAGTTAAGAGTACCTGATTTAATACGTTTAATTAATAAAGTTAATTACATTTATTTATTTAAGTTGGGTTATAAATAACAGCTTATGACGATTTATAACACATTACAGTATGATTTTTTTAACTGTGCCCTCGGCCACGATTGTACTAACCTGAATGATAACGTTAGAAATCGCTCTGTCTACTCTAGTTTTCTCCACGAAAACTGAGCCGAGCGGCGTGAAACAGCGAAAACCGAGCTTCAATAACACTGACATTTAATGCACTTAGCAGCGATGTAAAATTATGAAACTTTCACGGATACTTAGATAAGAACCATACGATTCGTATGATGTAAAAGAAAATCAATTACAAAACCTATTTCATATTTTAAAAATCAATATTACAACAATGTACTTTAATAATGACATGAAATTTTCACGCCGCTGGAAAGTTTTTTTATTTGTTGGTCAGAGACAAAGTGTTCGCCAGAAAGTTTTAGATAAAGGTCCAAATTAAATATTTTATTGGAAACATTTTTTCGTTTGACTTACGGTTTGCTCGGTACAGCGGTATAATGTGTGCGTTTCAATTAAAACTACACCTGGCCGGGCCGTGCCGCCAGGCCGTGTTTCCGTTGAGTTCGTTCTCATTTTATAAATGTTATTAAATATTGTATATTATACATATCATATTATCAAGAGACAAGTAGTCTATGACTCATTCAAGTAGTTTTTATTTCAATAATTTTATTCGAATAGTTATTCAATCATTTTTGTTTATTCGAAGTTTGTGGAACTGCCTTTACAATCCCTCCCCGCTACACCGCTAGCCCACTGCGCGCTAGCCGAGCCGAGGGCATGGTTAAAAAAATCGTACTGTACATTGATTTAATTTGATAGATTGCACTTGCATATAGAAT
>JAGFPH010004074.1:38432-59831 GCA_018207615.1 Philaenus spumarius
GATCAAAGTTATTAAATCACGATTTCTTCAAAACTACCAAACGGATTGGAATGAAATTTGGTATAAAGCTTCCTCTAGGGCCATAAGTGCTCACTAAGAAAGGGTTTGACAAAATTGGAAATTTTAGGGGGGTTTGGGGGGATCAAAGTTATTAAATCACGATTTCTTCAAAACTACCAAACGGATTGGAATGAAATTTGGTATAAAGCTTCCTCTAGGGCCATAAGTGTTCACTAAGAAAGGGTTTGAAAAAATTGGAAATTTTAGGGTGGTTTGGGGAGATCAAAGTTATTAAATCACGATTTCTTCAAAACTACCGAACGGATTGGAATGAAATTTGGTATAAAGCTTCCTCTAGGGCCATAAGTGTTCACTAAAAAAGGGTTTTAAAAAATTTGAAATTTTAGGGGGGTTTGGGGGGTAAAAATTACTAAATCACGATTTCTTCAAAATTACCGAACGGATTGGAATGAAATTTGGTATGTAGCTTCCTCTAGGGCCATAGGTGCTCACTAAGAAAGGGTATGAAAAATTTCAAAATTTTAGGTGGGGTTTGGGGGGATCAAAGTTACTAAAATCATAATTTCAGATCTTTTATTATTATGACCTATATATATAAAAGCCAAATACCACTCACTGACTGAACACTTAAAAAAAGAATACAATTACCGGTACATTAAAAAGACTGAAAATACCAACCACCACAGGCAACGCCGTATGGGTCAGCTAGTATAATACAGTAGAGCGTCGAAAATCCGAACTAATTGGGACCGAGGGTGGTTCGGATTATCAATTTGTTCGGATTTTTGAAAACAACCATGAAAATGCTATTTAGGATAAAATAGATGCCCCTAAATAGCATTTTCTTAGGTGTGTGTTTAAAGTGGTTAAACAGTACAAGCAGTAATATAATTACAATACAGATTGTAAGACTACTTACATATTATGATTTAGAAGAACATGCGCGTACCCAGTAGGGCCAACATGATTACCCTTGTAACTCTCAATTTCAGTACAGTACATAATTAAAAGTTGACTTGTACATTATAGTTAACACAAAAGAAAAATACTGTATAGTACTCTACTGCATGTGCGACACACTGTTATAATGATTACACAAAGAGAAATGAATGAATTTTCTGTATGTTTACTGCTAGCGCTAAAGCAGCTTATTAACGTGACAGTGACAATACTGACAACCAGTCTGCTGTGTGGACGTGTGAGAGCATGTATTAAGAAGTGTTTAAAAAGAGATAATGATGTCAAACTGCGATGAAGATTTTTGTGAAATTTTTAACGACGCAATAATTGGAATTTGCGAAAATGAAAACGAAATTTTTGCAGAGGCTTCTCCAGAACGCGTTCGGATTTTTGACGTTTCGGATTATTGACGTTCGGATTATCGACGCTCTACTGTATATAAATTATTGCAGAATCCAGCACCTGTACCTCCATTTGTTGTCATGAACTTAGTTATCTATGAGTAGCACACATATTAAATTATATTGTTACAGTAGAGCGTCAATAATCCGAACGTCAATAATCCGAAACGTCAAAAATCCAAAAACGTTCTGAGGCAGCCCCTGCAAAAATTTTGTTTTCGTTTTCGTAAATTCCAATTGTTGCGTCGTTAAAAATTTCACAAAAATCTTCATCGCAGTTTGACATTATCATCTCTTTTTAAACACTTCTTAAATACCTGCCCTCACACGCCCTCTGTCAGTATTTTCACTGTCACGCTGATAAGCTGCTTTAGCGCTAGCAGTAAACATACAGAAAGTTTATTTAATTCTCGTTGTGTAATCATTACAACAGTGTGTCGTACATACAGTAGTGTACTATACAGTATTTTTTTTTTTTCGTTTGTGTTAACTAAAATGTACAAGAATTTTAATTATTTACTGTACTGTAATTGAGAGTTACATGTGTAATCAATTATGTTGGCCCTACTGTGTACGTGCAGGCTCATCTAAATCATAATAATATGTAAGAAGTCTAACATACTGTATTGTAATTACATTACCGCTTGTACTGTTAAACCACTTTAATCAATTAAAGGGCATATATCGACTAAATGGCTTTTTCTTGGTTGTTTTCAAAAATCCGAACAAATTGATAATCCGAAAAACCCTCTGTCCCAATTAGTTCGGATTTTCGACGCTCTACTGTATATTATATTATATATTCAATTATATTAAAAATTATTAGACATATATGTTACTAAACAACTAATGAGCTTGACTTGTGAGAAAGTAACTAGATAAAATAAAACCTGAACACCGAATCTCACGATAATTTATTATGAGATTTTGTGTTCGGGTTTTATTTTATCTATATGTTAGTGTTCATTATTACAGTACTTGAATTTACCACATAATTTCTGCAGGAGTCGAGACTATGGGAGCACTACTATACCTTGTATTTTGCTTGATCGCAGGCACAGCATTGTCCTGGTTCAGGATTATTTGTTGGCGGCTCTATCAGTTCACAGAAAGTTAGACTTAACTGGCCGTCATCCGCATACCACTGGAAATCATTTATATACACCATGGCCCTGTAACAATGGTTACATTAATTATTAATTCGTACCTAAATTCACAATTAATTTATAATCTGCTTCAGAGTTCAAATCTTGGTAAAAGAAGTTAAGGGTCAAGCTTTTTTAAAAGTTAGATTTTTGTGTAACACAAACTATATTTCAATGTTGGTTTTTTTAATAAATAAATTTAGCTTGACTTGTAAGATGGCATACTTGATAGAACATAAATTCTCTACTTATGCTTCTCAAAATGTTTACTTACTCAAACGTGTTACTCAAACTTTGTTCATGAAGCTTCAAATCACTTATAAAACGTATTTCCTTTAAACCCCATTATCATGTTCCATGATCCATATCACACCCTCAATGCTTATTTTCAGCAAGCAAAAATTAATGTAAGGCAGTCAAGGCATTACAGTAGCTATCTGCAGTAAAAGAGAACACTTTGGATGTACATCGCAGAGTGGCGAGTTTACACATTTCCAACATTGTGCGAGAACTGCATAGACAGACCATAACAGGCATTAGTGATCCTCTTAACTGATGTGGAACGGCTACGAGTGCAGAGCTACATCCTCTAGATGCAAACGAAGAGGCTGTCACTGTGTATATTTATTCCTAATTGTATAATTATGTACTTAGCACTTAAGATATGTATAAATTGGTCAATTACCCTCAATTGTAAAAAAAAAAATTTGTTTAAGGAATGCCTGTGTTTGTATTTGAGTGTGCGTGTGGATGTGTACGTAGCATTTATCCACCCCAAGAAATAGTCTAACGTTGGGACAACGTTTTAGGAGGTTGGGTGATGTTACGAAGTGAGATGAGGGTTATTTAATTTATATTTTAACTATATTAGATGTAGAACTTTATTGGTAGCCTACGTTGCAACACGCGATGAAGTCAAATCGCATAGTTGCATTTTGTAGTAAGCTAACGACCGAGGTAGACGAGTAAAACTGAGTGGGGACAGAGATGTTAAGTAGAGGCGACTAAATTCGAGAAGGGGCTTTTTGAGTGGTACGAGTGTAGCTGTACGTCGGGGCAGGACGAACTGACCGGAAGAAGCCACGAGGACAAAATAAAGGTGAGCGAACATTTATTGTGAATATTTGGGGAAAGTGTTATAGCATCAAGCTAAGTAGAATCAGTTTTGTTTGTTTCATAATTAAAGTAATTATTTATTTGAGTGATATCCGTGTTTGAGATTTTTGTGAAGTAAACATATTATTTGAGCTCAGTTTTGCCCGTAGAGTTAGGCATTAGATTTATATAGATTTAGATTGATTGTTGTAGGATGTATAAATATTAAAGATTATTATTTCTGAACATGTTAGTAGAGCACTGTACTTAATAGTCTATCTCTTATTGGAATTAAAGATATGTTAAGATATTCTTGATGGGGTTTGAGTTATTGTAGCAAGTATATTATCCTCTCACAACATAATTAAAGCCAAGCGAGTAGTCTTTATATAAAGATCCCTACGTAATAACGAGGTACAATATTCACTCGCTTATAATCTATTCTATGTTTTAGTTTTTCTATATATTTAAAAATGTATTCTTTGTTAGTATTCCATTTTGTGTAACGTAGGGATTTCATTAATTATTTAGGTCTCCTATAAGTTAACCATCAACCATCCTAGACCTTCCTCTTGGCTTAAACTGTTTCTATTTTTAACGTAGTTCAGACAAGAGAGGCCTAGGATCTCAGTTTGACTTACCTTAGCAGAACGCACCCACTGCCGCGTCCAGGAGCAGTCCACATTGCTTGTATCTGTTGCTTCATATCATTCTTTATCTCTGTAACTGTGTTCACACAATCAGCCTTGAACTCGGTCGAAGTGTCGCCACCAAACAGTTGGAAGCTGCCGACTCTTTCGGGCGAAGCTTCGGATCCGTTGCTCGGATACGCATCAGCAGTGAGGATGAATCGGCTGAACAATCGACTTCCTTGTATGGATACTGAAGAGAAAATTATGTAAATTTTATTACAAAGGCTTTGATTAAATTAAATGAAATTCTCTGAAACAAGCAGATTGAAATTTGGTGTACAATTTTAAAAAATACTCAGTTCATCAACTGGGGATCCTATAACTTAAGTTTTGTATGGTATATGTTTTTAAATCCATTGAGCAAAATAACATACATTAACAATAAAATATGACAGTTACAACATTTTAGTTTAAAGATTGAAATTTGTTGATAATATTTGCTAACTGGTCATTAATGGTTTTAATGAGCTTCAATAGTAACGAAATGGAATGAGTCAATGTATTTGTTATGCAAACCTAACAATTTGAGGCAATAGTAGAATTCCCCTTGAATTTTGCAATAGTAGAATAAGCAAAATAGCGTAATAAATATCACAGTAATATAGAGTAGGGAGAGTTATGTAACTAGGAACGGTGTAATCGCTGAGTTATATTTTTAAGTCAACTGATATCTAAGTAAAAAGAATAGACGGGGAAAACTGAGTGGGGGAAGGAGTTTTAAATAGGGAGAAAAGATTAGAAAGTAGGTCTTTTGGGAAAGTTTTTTGGGCGAGTCGAGGAGTCTGGGAGGGATCTTCGGGGTGCAGACAAGGAGAGAGGATACTTTTCTCGTGAGTTGAGCCAGCCTAAGTGGACATAGAGAGAAGGAAGCAGATCGCACAGACTGGAGCCACCTGGACAAAATATAGGAGAAGGAAAAATTTGTGAAAGTTAGAGAGACAATTGTTTAATGTTAAATTTAGGCTACAATCAGTTTCATATTAAAATACTGGGAGAATTACTTATTTAAAAGGGTTTCACATTTGACGTGTAAAAAGGTTGAACTCAGTTTTGCCCGTAGTGTAAGGTAAAAGATTTAGACGGAGGTTTACTGTGATTATTACATAGAGTAGAGATTAAATGTATGTAGAGCTTCCAAATAAAATAAATGTTTATGTATAAATAAACATAAATACATCACAATCCAGGCTGTACATTATTCTACTGGTTTCCTGCAGTAAAATGAAAACAGTTATTGTAAGATAACCATAATAGTTAGACATACAACTTCTTGGAATTCTTGTAGAATTCTTGGAATTATTGGTGCGGTTTTCAGATTGCAAAAAAGGGTTTTACGTATCACGACCAATTCCCACCCACAAAGCTCTTTTGTAAAACACATTTTAAAAACTTTAAAATTTTAACACTGATAGGAATATATATTTATGAAACTTTGAGTTATGTACACTCTATAAAGAATGAATTACCGGACTTGTACAGATTCCAACACAATTAATTATAGTACAAGGAATGGATATGGTTTTAGATTACCTAACCATCGTTTAACTCTGTATGAAAAAAGCCCTTTATATGCAGGATTGAAATTGTACAATGCATTACCTAGTTCTTATAAGTCCATGGGCGTAAAATTATTTAAGGAAAAACTAAAGAGTGAGCTTATTAACAGAGCTTTCTATTTATTAAAGGAATATTTTGACAGTCCCTTATTTGTATGACCAGTTTGTTTGGAACTGATTTTCCTCTTCTTGATGGAAATTGTTCATTTTTACTATTTTCTAACTTGTATTGTGTTCTACTATTTTTGACTGTACTTGTTTCATGTATTTGGTTCTATGTTTGTATAAGTGACGATGCACCTGTTTTGTATGTACATAAACATAAAAATAAAATATTGTGCAAATAAAGAATGTCTATGTCTATGTGTAGACTTTTCCATTTTCATTACACACTAGATATGACCCTGAAAGAACAGAACAGGTATTCGAGAACAGTTCCCTATTATACTAATTTGTTCTTTCAGAGAACAGTTCTCTGCTCTGTTTTACGTCACAACCACATCGACCAATAAGAGGACAAATAATCTGTTCCCAACATGTTCCCTCAGCTGTCCTCTCTCTCTATTATGTTACAACTACACTAAAAAATTATTGCACACTATCTGTTCTCACTGTTCTTTTTAGGCCAATGCAAATGCACCTTTTCTGTTCTCTAAATATATTGTAGCCTAGTCTAGCTGTTCTGTTCTTTCTTTACTCTCCCAGTCCGCATTAAGTGATGCTCTGTCACCTGCTACTGTTCTGTTCCTTGTGTATATTTTGGTTTTATATTTAAAAATAAAGCTGTTTAGTGTTTAATAGTTTGGCAATTTTAAAAGTTTTGTACTAACAGTGTTGTGTTGAATGTTTTATTCTGTCCATCATACAGACCCTTGTTGAATAGTTTACCTTGATGATATTTGAAATCAATCTTTATTTTATTTTTAGTCTCAATCATTTTATTATCATGTTTGTTCCTTGTTAAAAGTTACTAGCAAACCAAAACATTGTTAATGTACTAAAAATATAACAAGTTATTTTTAAAACATAGGCCTACATTTATATCATCACTTATTAGTTATTATACCTGGTAAACCTTAGCTTCATTTTGAATGAATCAACCCAAGGTCTCTAGATAGGAAAGGTTACCTCATTCGGGAAATATAAAAAAAAGTGGAGTGGGGGCTGTGACGTAGTTATTAGTATACCTAGACAGTGATTAAAGCTCTGTCGTTTACGTTTATACGCGTTACTCATTATTTGTGAATGTTTGACGGCTTGTGTTTTTTGTTTAAACTTAAACTTTTTTAAATCAGTGTATATAAAGTGTTTTAGAAGTGTAGGTAGAAGAAATATATTATTTAGGCCTACAATGGATAGAAAATCAATTAATAAACCTAAAGGTGGTTCCATTTGTGCGGTTGCAACTTGCAAATATTATTATGCAAAAGCAAAACAAGCAAAATTAGCAAATAAGTAGTTACCATGCTAAATATTTCTCATTTTAGTATTTAAAAAAATATAAATTAAAATTTGTTAGATCGTATTTTTATTTATTATTACAAACTAGTCGACCCGCAATGCTTCCCTATTGCTTAATTTAATTTTAAGGGTAGTTATCCCACTGACTTAATAATCAAATTGCAAATAGTTTTGTATTCTCTTAAAAATACCTTAATATTACATAATTTTAGGTTTACAGCTTGTAGGAAGGTAGTTTAATTTGTATTTATTTTATAGGGGTAGCAACACTTTTTCAACACTTTTTCGAGACTTCGGCTCGTCCGGACAGAACACACGAATTGAAAGAAAATTAAAGTTAAACATTAGTTTTTATTTGTTACATTTAGTTTAAAAAAATAAGTTAAAACGTTACCCCACACTGTATTTACGTTACCCCACACAAAAATGTCTTTTCATAAAAACCTAATTCGGACTATTACGAACATTTTAAAACAAAAAATAGCAAAATCGGTCCAGCCGTTCTCAAGTGATGCTTACCAACGAATAGCATTTAATTTTAATTATATAGATTAAAATGTATTATCGTGATTGCATTTTTTTCTTTTTTATTCTGTAAAAAATATTAAATACAATTTTAATGACTGCTTTTTAGTTATATGATTTAAAATGTATTACCAAGATAGCTTTTTATTTTAAATTTTAGTCAGTAAAAATATAAATTAAAATTTGTATGATTATACTTTTGTTATTATTGTAAATTGCAAATTAATGACATAAACATAATGTTTTTGAAAAGGTTAAGATATATTCTTACAATTACAAATGTTGAAATGTGTAACTTAAGTATCATTTAAAAAAACTGCAACCCCAAAAATAGTTTAATACATCTATTTTTAAAAAAATGAGGTGATTTGTACGACGAAACATACATCTTTCATGGTAGCGCGGTGTTTTTATACTATAGATGACGTCACTGGACAGGGAACGGGTCGAGGGGTTTGAGTTTCTTTACATGACTATGAGGTAACCTTTCCTATCTAGAGACCTTGGAAGCAACCATATAAAACCTAGCATTTGCTGAGCATTCAAAATTTTGTTGGTGATTTTGATCTGTTCTTTAATAACAGGTTTAGAGAACAGTTCCCAGCATAGAACAGAACAGTTCCCTACAGGCAACTGTTCCTGCACATATCTATTACTGTTTTGGTTTACCTTTAAGGATATGGCATAAAGAAACACATACCTAGCTCAACTTACCCCGACACCGTTGTATAACACAGTAAACCAATTTTATGAAAATCGTATGAGCAGTTAACGAGTTATTATAAGTAAACAAACTTTTGCTCTTTACCATATAGTCTAAATGTCTAGATTGAGACTAACATTACTCTACCTGTATAAACGGATTGTGAGACATATTTATCAGGATTTCCACTGATTATTATTTTAAATCCTCCATCTCCGGGAGACTTGTAAGATGCTCTGCCTCCAGGATCCCTAGGGCAAGATGCGTCCACAGTTGATATCAAAATTAACAAGGCACATAGGCCTAATTTGATCTGAAAACATACTATGAGGTTAGAAATGCTTCATATATACAAAACAGACACATTACAATAACTTCTAAACTTGATTCAGTGTCAACAAGAAAGTTGAGTACGTTTTACACTGCTTTCCAAAAAGGTTTTAGACCTTGTTTGTACAAAATAATAAAATTTTATGAAAATACAAATACAATTGATTCCAGCACATGTACCAGTATGTTTTCACTTAGTTGTAACATAATCTAACTTCATATGCAGCAATTTTCACAATTATTGACCATGGCAATTAGTTATCAATAATTATTATTAATTTTAAAATTTTACAAATACATACCGATACTAATTTTATATATATCTAAAACGTCTAAAATAATTTAATTTTCTATTTCTAAAAAGTTTCAAAGTTCTTTCTCAATTAGTTCTTCTATATTCATATTCTGTGAACTCAAAGTCCATTAACAATTTTGATGTATTTTATGATTATTGTAGTTGGATATTACCTGATAAAAGTCATTATTTAGGTTAGGCCTATTTAAATTTTATCTTTCTTACTTTTATGTTATTTGCTTGTTTTCTTAATCAGTCTTAGTACCTTTCTGCTAAGTTTTTATAATGTTAAACTTAATATTTATGTATATTAATTCTTTCAGCACCAGGTTTATAAAAATGTATAGTTTGTGTACCTACTTCTTTAACAAAAGACTAACTGTTTACAGTGGACAATGGACACTGCCAGTTGTAATTTCACTTCTATGACTTCATCTTCTTATGGCATTGGTCTTGTAAAAATTTTTTTCAACTTTGGTTTTTATTATTTAAAATTTCACTCCTTTTTTAGTGTTATTTTTTAAATTGCCCTTTAGAACATATGGAAGCATTTGTGATAGTAAAATAGTTTATTTTCCCTTTTTTATTTTCTATTATAAAATATAAATATACTAATAAGCACTCATGAAAAATCACAGTTACATCAGAAACACTACAAACTTTATGTAGGCCTACCTAACTATGTTGAGGGGATTTTTAACTTGGAAAATGTGTATAATTATAAGGATTACTTAGATATGATTTTATAAAACTGTAGGCCTATTTGTTAATTTTGTATTTATATACATTAGGTATTATATTTCAAAATAAAGATAAAAATATTATCTTTTAATTGCCTTTTATTTCATATTGGTATATCACTAATGATTTAGAAGTTATTAATATTATAATTAAAAAATTAATAATCGAATATGTTTATGTTATTCGAAGATGTACAAATATTTCTGAAGCTAAACAAATGGGTATATATTCTTTAAATTTGTATAAATTAATATAATAATGATATTTTATAACCTCAAAACAAATCTTATAACGTATTATAGTCTACATTAGTTCTATAACTCATATTACAAAAATTAACTCCACAACACATTATATTAATGATTAAAGTTGTAAACTTAACCCCAAAGTATAATCTATGATATGTTTTGTAAGTACCTATTACAGATGATGGGTGAAATCAATTGTTGTATTATATTGTAACTCATGTATGTAGGTACACTCCCTTTTGTAGGAGTTGGTACTTTCCATTATCCATATCACCATATGTTTTCATATCAGCTGTTTACACTTTGGATCATGTTCAATGCATTGAAGCCAATCCTACTTATTTATATTTAGGCTAAATTAATGTTACAGTAAGAAACTTAATAATTCCTAAATACATACAAACTACTACTGTACAGTAACTGTAACAACAAGAACAATCCCTTATTCATTGTTATCAAACGAGTTTATGTTCTATATTTTTAACTACATAAGGAGGAGATACAAGGAGACTCTGATGTTATGAGATAACATCAGATGGGTTTAACTTGAAATTATCAACTAATTGAAGAATAAAGTATACAATTTTTTGGTTTGACAATTCATTCATAATTTATTGAATTAGAGTAATCCATAAGTTCATTGTCCAAAAAATTGAACTGTTTGATTCATGTTCTGAAATGGTTGTTGAATTATTACTCTTTACCAGTTATTAAGATGCCATATATTATGGTATATCTTACTGTTATCTTCAATATGGTGATGCTAAATGGGGAAATGCTTCAAAGAGATCAATGTTAAAGGTCTTCAAAATTCAAAAGTTTGCAGTTGGGGCTATTTTTGATAAGAAGCATACAGATTCATGCCGCCCACTTTTCAACAAGCTTGATATTTTAACTTCTCCATCAATTTATATTTCGAGTGTTATCATATATTCTAAGTTTTGCCAGAAGTAGACCATATAAATGTGATACAAGAAAAACACATAATTTAACCATACCAA
Organism: Philaenus spumarius; assembly: GCA_018207615.1. NCBI lineage: Eukaryota > Metazoa > Arthropoda > Insecta > Hemiptera > Aphrophoridae > Philaenus > Philaenus spumarius. The sequence continues at coordinate 49,607 of JAGFPH010004074.1, forward strand.
AACATAGAGTTTCTCAAGCTTCAAAATCACCAGCAATTTCTGGGCCTATCCTTCACATAAAATTAAAACAAAATAGAGGAAAAGGTCTTTAAAAATAAAATGTTAAAGTACTTAAAGAAATATTTTTAATTCTATAAAAAAATTCATGCGACTCATCTATTGAATGATGAAGGTTTGATATGAATTATTAGGAAAGTAATTTTAGAAGTTTAAACAAAGTATTGACAAGGCTTAATATACTTGCCCCCACAAAATGAATAATTTACTCTAGAAACATGGGCACAGTATCACAACATGCTTTGATATACAGGAAAATACAGTTTCAAAACAATCTGATTTAGGTTTGGTTTGGTCAATAATTATCCAGCCATATTTTGGCAAATAAGTCTTGTCGCGGTTCATAGACATGAAGGATTGGTTATAAGGGAAGCTGGAATTATACTAGTAATTCTGGAACCAATTACTGCCATATCAATAGGCTATGAAAAGGCAAGGGTAATGGAAAATGTTCGATCAAATTGGTGGAAGGAGTTTAAGTATCGCAAATTTTGACTAAGTTGAAGTTGATGTTTGGGAAAGCTACACCGTGCACACCCAAGGCGCCAGCAAGTTCAATTGTGGTCGAGAAAGGATGGAGAAAATAAAAGTCTTGATCGAAGCCCAAGGATAAGTCTCACAGATGACGGGTTTATGACAATACTGAAGGTGACCGGCAGTAGATTTTTTATTAGAGGAAGACATCAGTCATAAAGTGATTATGACATCAAAGGATAGAGCATCATTTCTGAAAAGCCTGTGTCAGATACGTTCTGAGGTGAAAATCAAAACGCCCTTCTTACAACCCAATGTGTACACCTACGATTATTTGTTGTTTAGTGAAACACTGGAAGGAGAACTATCAAGAAGTCTTGAATCCCGCGCATAATTGGTTGACGACTAAACCTAAAAGTTTCTTTGAAGAAGGGATCTATATGCATCCAAAATGCAGGGGAAAATGTGCAGCAGACTTTGCAAAGAGAAGTTAAAAGTTTTGTTTGTATTTTTTCGTGATTTATAAGTTAATGTATATAAAAGAAGTAAGGTTTATATTTCACTCCCCCTTATAGCACAAAATTCAACCTATCTATTATAGTGTTCAGATGTGGTACACTATAACACAAAAAATACTTAAAACATTTTTACATTTTACTGACCCTTCCCATGGTAAATAGTTAGTTTAAATTACAACTAATGTTTATTTAATGGAAAAAATCTTTGCATCTCAAAATCAATTTTTAATGAATTTCCATAGTAAATGAGCACCGATCATGGTCAAAACGTATTCTGGGGTGTCATTAAAAATCATATATATATATATATGTGTGTTCGCACTCTAGCGGCCGCATTTTAAGTCTGATTTGGTTCAAATTTGGTACACACGTTGGGTGTCTACATCGCTCGGACGAGTTCGTTAGCCAAAAAAATCCAACAACCGGAAGCACGTTTTTTGACCTGAAGAAACTATTTTTTGAGATTTTTCTATGAGAATGATTTTTTTTAAGAGTTTTTTCTACAAATATAAATGCAATGCATTGCATATTGAAGAAACTCCCAATACGGGGGTTGGCGTGCAAAGCACGCAATTGATTGTGTATTGAAAATACTCCCAATATGCGGAATGGCGTGCGAAGCACGCAATGCTTTGTGTATTGAAGATACTCCCAATATACGGAATGGCGTGCGAACCATTTTGCAGCTATTCACCACCGTAGTGAATAGACCTATTTCCCAAACTGTTGGTTGAAACCCTAAAACATAGGACTATAAATTTAATTTTGGAAATATGCTCAACTCACGCCACGCGGTTCAGCTGCGTGGTCGAATTATTTTTAGTTTTTCGGGGTTAAAAGATTTTCTGCTTTGTATACACAACTAGACAGTTTGGTTTTTGTACAATGGTGATGTTATCTCTAGGATTTTCACCGAAAAAATTTGATCAGTCAATGCGAAATGTCTGCCCGAATGCCGTGGAACCATACAATCTATTTAATATTGCTTTGTTATATAGTTTGTTTAGAGTTATTGTTTTATAATAGCCTGCAAATGTTACATAAGTATCCAACACCATTCTATAATAATACCCTCCCTCTCCTATTTACTTTGGTACCCCTATTTAACTTTCTGATGTAATTACAACCCTAATGGTTGTTTAAAGACTAAGACCATGCCCACTCTTGTAAAGGGGTATAAATATGTAGCTTAGTCCTAGGCTAGTTATAAGTTTTTAGTTGTACCTCATGTATCACTAAGGATTACGACTTTGTCGTTGAAACACATTTGATCAAATGTATGGATGTGAGAGTTAGTGTATTGTTATTATTATTTTAAAATAATTCCTTCTGACTCGTCAAGCTTAAAGTTTATTAATAAATTGTTAAAAAAAATTAGGCTAAGCGATTATATTATGCTAAATTTCACTGAATGCACCAGTTTTGACTGGTCTTATATAGCAAATATCTGGACTAAGCTAATATTATGTCTGCTTACCATGGTGTAGTGTCTATGTTGTACTGGGTGAAACTGGTCCAAGTCCACGGCTTCTAGATTAAATAACATTCAAGATAGAATCTCAGTCAGAGTTCACTGCTCAAGAGATAAACTTACAACTCATGACAGACAAGCACTGTTATTGTTGAAGAAACAGTGTGATTATCTTCAAACGTCAATAATATGGAAAAAAGCTGAAACGTCTTCAAATAGTAGTTTTATAATAAAAATGTTCTGTCAATCTTCTTCTTGTTTCACCTGTCAATTAAACTCTGAAACATTTTTAATTTGCCCAGTCAAATAAACTTTTTAATTCTTCATGGAATTTATTTTCTTGAAATGTGAGTGATTAATTTTTTACTTTACAAGCTGTTTGAAAACATTTTCTTATTATCTACATCAAAACTAAATAGTTCATTTCATCACTAGTAGGCTATCTAAAGTGGATGTTTATGATAAAACAGCCGACACCGAATTAAAAAAAGTCGATTAAATCCAATCATGAGTTTCAAAATGGCGGCTGTTTGAAAACTTCAAACCTAAATTACTCAAAAACCGTACATTTTAACAACAAATGTCAAACACCTTTTTGCAGCTTTTTTGATTCTTTTTCGGATGGTGTAACTGTCAAAACAATCGGATGTAGGATAATAGCTAAGATTAAGATAATGACAGCAATAATGTACATACAAAATTGCTGTGTTGGTATAGGATGCCGGGTTGAATATACCAATTATTACACACAACTTAACTACTATCCTTCATCTGTTTGTTTTGACCGATAGGGAATCAAAAGGGCTACAAAAAAGGTGTCTTAACATTTTACGTTAAAATGTACGGTTGTTAAGTAATTTAGGTTTGAAATTTTTTTTTTAACAGCCGCCATTTTGAAACTCTTGATTGCCTTTAATCACTTAGTCTTCTTAGATCATTGTCAGGTTAAATTTCATGTAAAGTTTGAACTCAATCAGTCAAACCGTTCTCTAGATAACAATTATTTTGTAAAAAAATGGCTGATATCTAGAAAACGAAGTGTTTTCGGGTCTATGTTTATATGAACTTTTTTTTCTTATTTTGACCCATAAAACCATTCCCCGAAGTTTGGCTCTTTACTTATGGGACATCCTGTATAACTTAAGAATAATCTATATATATAAAATTCAATGTATGTCCGTCTGTCCTTTATGCGTAACCAAACCGTCCATCCAATTGCTTTGAAATTTTGCATAGTAACACAGGTTAATCCTGGGAAGGTTTTAGGCCATTTACCGAAGTCCTAGGACATTAGGGCTACGCCCCAGTGGCCCTCAAAGTTTCAATGTTAATCTTATGGAAGGTCAATCTTAAGGAAGAAGAAGAAATATTTCTTTTGATTTTATCAGGGGCACAAAAAACAGCTGTTCGTATGAAAAGCTTAAAACAGCAAATTTTGATCAACAACTGATTTGGATCAAAAACTAAATATAATTTTAGGTTAGGCCTACAATGAACTTTTTTTTTTACAATGAACTAAAACACTTGGGCTAATTATTAGTATCAGGTTGATTTGTCTATCCGTGCAAAGCCGGGTCGGGCCAGCTAGTGCTAAATATTTTTAGCTTTTTGGTTTGTAGGAAGTTAGTGCAATTTATTTTTATTGTATAGCCATCCCATTTAAATCTCTTTTATTGTAGTAACCATATTCTCTAAACAATCCTGGTACTAATATATATAAATTATGAAATTTTAGTGAAATTAGTTGCGAAGTTTTTGAGCATATAGAAAAAGTAAGTGTATGGATTATTATTTAATTTTAAGGGTAATTATTTCATTTCATTCATTTGGCAAGTAATTAAATTGCAAACAATTTTTCTATCATTTAAATAATATTATGTAATTTTAGCTTTATAGCTTGTAGGAAGTTAGTTTAATTTATATTTATTGTATAGAGGTAGCAACCCCATTTTATAATTGTAACGTCTAAACACTCCTGGTAATGATATGGACAAACTGAGAAAGTTTTAATGAAATCGGTCTAACGGTTTTTGAGTGCTTAGAGGACAAAGAAACATTCATTTTGATAGAGATTTATTTTTGTGATTAGGGGCTTGAAAATGAGTGAATGTTCGAAACAGCAGTCATAAATTAAACGAATACAAGAAAAAATTAGTCCGATGTGCCATGAAAAGGTAAAGGTGGTTAGTTACTTTGTTTATGAAAAATAAGGGATAGGTCTTGGGAAGGGCTAGTACCCAAATAAACAACCACAAATGGCAGCTCTCATTATTTGTATTTACAATATATTATACAATACACTCTCTGGATAAATGAATGGGAATTTCATTGTATTTACACGTTTTATTTAGAATAGACGGTAAAGGCAGACACAAATGCCTAACAGAATGCTTACAGAATTACATTCCATATAATCTAGCCAAGATGTTTATTCTATAACTAATTAATTTCTTATTGCAACACTTTCACTGATAAACCAAATTACACACTTTTTAGTACAATTATTATTTTAAATAAATCCAACTCTCAAACTATTAATACAATTTTAGCTTGGTTTTAATATTAAATAAAAAAATTAGTCCAAAAGCCTATGAAAAAATGGAAGCAGTTTGATAAAGATACAAAATAATAATTAGTTGTATTACTTAGTGACAATAACAGAAAGAAAGTATCAAAGGCCCAAGGTAGAATTTGATGATACAGAATTAAAAAGGAAAAATATCTTTTGTATCTTTATAAAATTTATTGCATTTTTTCACAAGCTCTTTAATATAACTCCTGTTATAATAATCACTTTGCAAAGAAAAAAAGAAAACACTTAATGCAAAACATGGAGAGGTAATGAGCTAACGCTGGCATATTTTAAATCTAAAAATATTTAATACTGATATTTGGTATTTCATTGTGAGTAAAATTGACGGAATAAACAATTATTTATAAAATTAGTATAGATAAAAAAGCAAGACTCTGTTATTGAGAGGCAGAGAAAAATATTTTCCACCTATCTACATTATGAATTGTTTAGTAAAAAAACAAACAAATGTAAACAAAACCCCTTCTTGATTTGTTTAGGGTTTAGAATCTCAAAAGGAAGGAAAATTTCGGCTCTCTGTAACAAATTTTTATAAGAAGGCTGGAGTTACGAAGCTAAAATTTCACTCGGCTGTATGACCTGCAAACAGTTGGAAATAGAATTTTTTTTTAAATTCTTAAAATTCTTCTTTGGGCGAAACGGGTTTAAAATATTAGCAACAAAAAAGTTGAGCATCATTTAAAAGCAGAGATAAGTAACTTAATTTTACACAAGGGCGAGCGTTGTGACAGTTTTTGGCTTGGGGGTAGTAGCATAAATTTACTAATTTATTTAAATATTGATTTATGTACGACCTAGGCTTATTCATTTGTCATAATTCGTATGTATTAACATGTTACTAAATTTATATTAATAATTATTTATGTTATATTAATAAATAGTAATTCTATTTTACATTTGTATATAAGAATATAATTTTTGCATATTGTATTCATAATTATTATAAGATTCTACAAGATTAAAAAAAAGTGTTTACTTTGGCCTCGTGTCATCTTCAAGCTAACACGTGTTTAGTGAATAAAAATAAGAGGAAAGGTTTTAGAAATAAAGGGGAGAAGAGGGGATGGTGAATTAGGACAATATACAGAATACACAATATTACTTTTATACCTTTACAAAACAAATATAATTGTAAAAACCAACACCCATGTTGTATCAACTAATAAATTATCAAGAATAAATACTTCTACTATCCTGTTGCCTGACTACAGTTTCTATCAGTTTATTTTTTTATTTTATATAATACAATGTTTTGTTTTAAAATATTACCATCAGTTTTTACTTTCAAATTTAAAATCTTCAAAACGCCACAGGCCACAAAAAGTGTCAAATCAGGCCACTGGTTGACGACCCATGATTGTGATCTGTAGTTCCGGAATATTCTTGGAATGTTGTACGAAAAACCAAACCCCTCATTTTAAACTAATGTAAATTATTAAATTAATTAAAAGAAGTATCACATTTACATATTATATGTGTAATTAGTTATTAAAACACATGCTTAACTTAGTTCTATAATTAAAGGGTACATAAAGAGGTGGTTTAAAACGCCCCTTATCAAATTAAAAAAAAAAAATAATAAAATAAAATTCTGTCCATTCTTTGGATTTATACAAATAAAAATATAACAAGTCAATCGATTAAGAAAGCTGACCACGAACAGACTGCAATGTTTATAAATATTACTTCTTCTATAAATTTCAAGTGAAACTTCTATAGCAAAAATAAATTCACGAGTGAAAGGCAAAATTTGGGAGAGAAATACGAGCGTATTAGGCAGGCACGTTCTCCCTGTATTATATCTAGGCTAAATATTGTATTTTAAAAAGTATGTTAAGTAAAACTCCCAAAATTTAGTATTTAATTATTCACAGTAAAGACCGACTATCTTCCTAGCATACGGGAAGTTTCGGAACTCGCAGTACCAAATAGGCTAAAGGAAGAGTGCCTTTATTCAGCTGGTCGTTCTGGAAATTCTAAAACTTTAAGTCACACATTGGTCTTAGGATGTACTTTAAATATATAAAATAAACTCCACTTTACTGTATCCATTTTATTTAATCAATCACTTAAAAGAATTTACAATTTAACGTAACCACCAGAGTCTTGTTAAATTGGTTGCAAGTGTGCCAGCAGTGCAGAACTTGAAATGATTGCAAAAAGGCGACCTTTTTGAGTATTTACCTTTGTCCAGGGTATTTACAACAATGGTCAGAAACACGACACAGTGAGATTGCGGTATCTCAGTTATCTAAAGTAAATATGCTGATTTTTAAACTCATTTTCGAGTATAAATATCCAAGCGAACGATATGATTAATAAGTTATAAAGCACTTGCACCGTTTGTGACTTCTATTTTTCTTTTCTTTACGCGTTTTGAGGCTTGTGTCCCGTCATTAGATCTTCACTCGTTTAGATAAAAACCATAACAACATTTATGGCATGTACATTACATTACCACAAAACCATTCTTCCTTCGAACGCCGAGGTGTTTGCCCGCTGAATGTAATGTAATGTACATGTTTTTAGTGTTGTTTCAATGCTTGACGACCTCAAATGACTGATGATCTGACACAAGCCCCGAAACGCGCAAAGAAAAGAAAATAGGAGTCACAGACAGTGTGTGCACTTTATAATTTATTAATGCTAATTTGAATAAGATATTATAAGGCTTTAAAACTTCATTCGTGACAACTAGTAACAGTTTGGTTATTTACGGCTAGAATTTAAGGTTACTGTTTACTGTTCAAAACCAAAAAATGGGAAGGGTTTGATTTAAGGCTTAAATAGGTTTTAAGGTTACTGTTTAATTGTTTGTAAAGAAAACGGAGTTTCAATAAACTTCAATACTTGTAAGTTAGTAACTCTTGTGGTACTTTGCCTACTTTGTCAAATAGATAACTCAAAGATCGTTCCAGTAGTATTGTTAAATTTGCTTACGGTGCTGACTGGAGTTTATTTAACTGATAAACGCTCTCTCGACTTTAAATAACTTTTTCTTCCAGCTACTACTTTTAAGAGATATTTTCTGCATCATTAATAGGATAGAAAGAATCACTTAACCGCCGGGCGGAAAACACATTGAATTCACTTTGTCACCTGCCTATAGGAGGGCTGGAAAGTATACTCAATGCTTTTTGTAAGGTCACTTTTCTGCCCGCTAAATCCTAAGTTAGTAAAACAACTATGCACTTCCGTGTGGGTGTTTTTGGCATAACCTCAATCGTTTTTGTAAATATGAATGTCCACGTTTTAATGAAGTTTGTTCCACAGTATAGTGCTAACTGTAGATGGAGGAAAAATCTTGTGCGCTAATATATATCCTTTCGAGGCGACAAAGTGATAAACTACTATAAAGGGCCAACCACACTGTGCTGGTGAAACAGACTGGCAGTTTTACTTTGTGCCAGTGATACAAACTTAACAATATTCATTTTAAAAGAATAATTTTTCACTCTTAGAATTTATTATAATGCATTACTCACTTTTACCCAAACCAAATTAAATTTCGATTAGGCTATGTGTATTTTGTTCTCAACAATTCACAATTTGTGCTTACTAAAATTATTATAAAATTTCTCACAGCCATGGAAGAAATTTGGCCAACAATCGTTGCTTTGCCGATTGAATATCAGGCCTATCAACATCTCAGGACAAGATTTCCCTGCATATAAAACCAGTGGTTTCTGCCGTTTAGTGTTAATTTATTGCTTGTTTTACCGTGAGTGTTTGTGCTGAAAATTCCTGAATTCGTTGTTGCGATCCTAATAGAATTTTTTTTTTTAAATAGTTGTTCAGTGTAATATTTATTTAATATTGTTGCTATTGTTATACATTTGACTACAGGTCATATAATCCTATTTTCTTTAAGACCAATGATTAAATACAAACAATAAAAATGGACCCAACCTTTAAACTATAGAAAGTGTAAAATTTTTATTACAGAATAAACTCAAGCAGTTTTCAATAAGCGGATATATACAATGATTATTTGTACAAAAGCTAGTCAACGTGCAGTTTTAAAATCTCTAGTGTCTACATTCTAAATTGGAAGATTTATATTTGTTTGTTCAAATATTTTGATTATTACAGTGTATATTATAAGTTGTAGTATTATTTAGGCATTATCAATATGTCTGCGGAAAAAAATTAAACGCAAAACCAAAAATTCAGAACCCGTTACAACAGAACATTAAAAAGCTAACTTCTTTGTATATTATAAGCTTATTTTCATATTTCAGTTTAAATAATAATACAGAAGGCTGTAACCTTAGCAGATATTTACAGCCAGATCAAAATTAAAGTTTTCCTAAAATTATCTTAATCTGTAAACTAACCCTGAGGACCATTAATGGAAAATAACTATTTCTAATAAAATCATAATTGTTATAACTACAGTATTCTGCACACACTTTTAAGTACAAATTGTTTATTGCTGACAGGTTAGGTTATGATAATGTAAACAAGAGTTTTTATCGTATACACAATATTTTGTTAGAGCACTCCTGAAATCAATATATTTTTAATTTAATCCGTTCTATAGACATAATTCAGAGCAAAATGACACAAATTTTACGGTTTTGGGTTTTTAAAGCTCCCACTGACAGATGCTATATTGTTTCAGAAAAGAAAACAACCTTTAAATAAGATCCACGACTGAAAATGTAGTACCGAGTTTTGTCGCTGCAATATTTTAAACGGATTCGATAAAAGATAACGAAGCAATACGATGTGGGAAGATAACAAGACACTATATTGTTTCAGAAAAGAGAACAACCTATAAATGGGATCCACGACTGAAAATGTAGTACCGAGTTTTGTCGCTGCAATATTTTAAACGGATTCGATAAAAGATAATGAAGCAATACAATGTGGGAAGATAACAAGACACTATATTGTTTCAGAAAAGAGAACAACCTATAAATGGGATCCACGACTGAAAATGTAGTACCGAGTTTTGTCGCTGCAATATTTTAAACGGATTCGATAAAAGATAATGAAGCAATACGATGTGGGAAGATAACAAGACACTATATTGTTTCAGAAAAGAGAACAACCTATAAACGGGATCCACGACTGAAAATGTAGTACCGAGTTTTGTCGCTGCAATAT
>JAGFPH010004074.1:69831-81417 GCA_018207615.1 Philaenus spumarius
GTACAATATGATACACTTCTATCCTTGCTATGGTTACTAATCACGTGTCTACAAGCTACCAGCTGTTGTGGTTCAGTACGCTAAATAGTTTTAACTCAGTCTAACAGACTCACTTCTAGCACTAACTAATTAGACTAAAACTTATTCAAAATGAAAACATAAAAGATCTACACTCAACAATTTTATTTTTGGTAAAAGTTTACTGATACCAAAAATTCAGGCAGATAAAAAAATTTTCATAGATACTTTTCAAACTGCCAATCTCTTAAATCGCAAGCATGTGCGAGCTCTTAGAAATCGTTCTTGTTTCATAAATACTTGAAAAAATTATGTTGACAAAAAAGTTATATGAAATGAAAATATGAGAAGGATCGACACGAGGTATGAAAATTTCTAGCAACACTATCAACAGGGAGCGGTACTGGCTCAGACCTACTTTATTTTCAACTTACAGGTTTAATGATAGCACAAAGTTAGTATCTTACTACTACAGTTGTTTTAGAAATAAGTGTATTGTCAAATACTGTAAGTAGATTTTTTTTTTTTTTTTTAAGGCGAAAAACCTAGGTGGTTATCATCGCCTAACTGTAAATAGAACACTTTATTGATAGTTAATTTTACGTTCATAGGAAGGTGTCATAAGTGAAACAAGCAAACACAAATATATTAAAGTTCAACATAGTTTGTTGGTAAAAAACATTTAAAAAAATCTCATTAAAGTTCACACTTAACCGTAAGAAGACTTAGGACAGGGCAATTCGCAAAAAGAAAATTAAAATTTGCATTTTTCCGAAAGGAAGGAGGTTATTTGATGTTTTCTTTGGATGTGTAGTAAAATGTAAATAAATAAGTACAGTACAGTACTTCACATAGTTCCGAATTTAAAGTTTTTGACTTGCATAGTCAGCTAAGTTTTAGATTTCAGGGAGTTTGTGCGCTCAACGGATGTTGAGTCAGCCAGGCACCTGGCCGGCGGGTGGCCAGGTGTACTAGCGACTACACAGTGAATTGAATTATCTGAACCCCCCTCGGTCCCAATTAGTTCGGATAATCGATGCTCTACTGTACCTGAATGTTTCTTGTATGACATTTTTAAAGATTGTTTTTATACACCTGTAAGTAATAATGTGAATGACAAAATGAGCCGCATAAAGAGGGGAATGTTGTTATTTAAAATGTAGTGGAGACAGAGTAGAGAAGTCAGGTATGGGGAGCAGCAGCAGCAGCAAATGCTGACAAGGACACCTGATACATCTTACAGCATTTTCCACACCCGACCCAGGAGTCTGAGAGGCAGGCAAGGATCGAAAAAGACGGTACATTTCAGTATTTTAAAAGTATCGTAAGACTTTGTATATTTCCATGTATTCCTAATACAGCTTTTCTGAACATTCTGTAACAGCGGTGCTCCTTAACGAGTTAAAGATCAAGTTATCACTGCTTAATATGCAGTGAGGTTCACGGTTTTAAGACCTTGTAGTATTTATTACATTTAACTTACAATTACAAATAATACATCAAATGAAAGAGCAACTCAACAGTTTAGTTAGTACAAATATGTGCATGCACTGTTTTCTCTGTCTTCCATTAGAAAGTGCTAGTAGCAAGAGTGACTGAAGAACATGTTGAATGAGAGAGATAGGCGGGTTACACACTGAAGTAGCGTGGCATGCAGCTTGCTGCAAATGGCAAGTAGCTGCTCGCCACGCGAAACTCAACCAATGCTTTTAAACGGGTTCCTACACACTGAAGTAGCAGTGGCGTGGCGCATCTTCCGTGCATCACGCTGCGCCACGCATCTGCCACTCGAACACCGATCGGTCGGTGTTTGGCGATGCGTGCCACACGCATCTTGACCCAGCACATGCGCAGATACCACTCTCTGGCCTTCGTCAGTATTTAATTCAGGTCTGATTTGTGTTCTACAGGTTCTAAATTGAACAAATCTAGAAATATTTATCTGAGTTCAATAAAATTTGAACCACATATATATAGAAAAAATATTTATAATAATAATATAAATAAATCAGATTGTTACAACAAATTGTAATACTTTTACTGATTAGGCCTATAAAAATTACTTTCCGATATCTTCATTCGGTGAAAAATTTTTTGTTCATGTCTTCAGTAAAAATTGAATAACTTTACAAATATTTAACAGATTTTAATAAAATTTGAACTACGTTTAGAAAACATACCTACAATAACAATTTAAAAAAATCAGATTGTTACAACAAATTTTAACACCTTTACTAACTAGGCCTATAAAATCTACTTTCCGTTATCTTGATTCGGTGAACAATTTTTTGTTCATGTCTTCAGTAAAAATTGAATAACTTTAAAACTATTTAACCGATTTTAATAAAATTTGAACCATGTTTAGAAAACATACCTACAATAACAATTTAAAAATATCAGATTGCTACAACAAATTTCAACACCTTTACTGACTAGGCCTATAAAAATTACTATTTACAATTCGACAAATGGTGAACAATATTTTTTTTATTTTGTATTATTTGACATTTATTTTAGTTATGTATTGGGTTATGAATATAACAAGTTAAAGATAATTTTAATGTGAATCCAAATCTGTTTTAATATTTAAAATCTAATATATAGATCAAAAGATATGTACATTTAAAAAATGTATTGTAAATTTTGTTTTCAAAGTATGTACGTTTTCGAGACTAAAAATTTTATAATAATAATTTATAAATAAAGTAATTTAAATTTATTTTCCAGCTAACAACAGGAACAGCTCATCTTCACTTGTTGACATTTATGAACATACTGAGTATAGTCAGATATAAATGTAAGGCCATGTGGCGCCATTCCAGTGTGTAAGCTCCTTGCATCGTACTCGCCGATGTACTGGCACGACACATGCAGCGTGCCTCCGCGTGGCAGCCACGCCACTTCAGTGTGTAACCCGCCATAGTATTTCACGCGAAGCCCCAAGAAATCAGTTCGGAAGGCTAGTTTGAATTAGCAATTTCAGTGATGTCACAATGATAAAACTGTGTGGAGAGTTTTATGGAGACATTTGCAACTACGTTCATATTGTTTGCAGTTGTTACAAGCTCTAAAGCCTACAGACTACGTGCCAACTTTGCAAACGATACGCTGCTCTAAGACAATGGAAGATTTTCTAGATCGTGTCGTCTCCAGAGATGATTCGACATTTCACTATTTTAGTGGAAATATGAACACTCACAATGTGCATATCTGTGGGGTTAGAAAATCCCCACGAGATTGTACTGTTGCAACAAGACTCTTCGAAAATTGAAAGTTTGCAAAAAATGTATGGACCTTTCTTTTTCGCTGAATCAAATATAACTGGGTTCCTTATCTTGATGTGCTACAACTATGGCTCTTTGCTCAATTGGAAGAAGCAGAACCAGAGAACTTTATTTATCAGCAAAATGGTAGGCTGCCTCACTGGCATAACTCAGCACTCGATTGGTTAAACAACGTTGTAGCCGACCGCTGGATTGGCTGTATGGAGCCGGATGACGGAAATTGTTTCGCATGGCCTGCATGTTCACCCAATCTGACGCCAAACAATTTTTGCCTTTGGGGGTTCAAAAATGATCATGCGTATGTGTCTCCGCTACCAGCTGACCTACCCGACTTAAGAAACAGGATTGAAGCAGGTGTTACTACAATGACTCCAGACACACTAAACAAGGTTTGGGATGAACTAGGCCATCGACTCGATGTGTGCCGTTTGATAAATTCTACTCACATTGAAGACTTCTAAGAAAAACTGTTTGAGTTGCTCTTTTATTTGATGTAGTATTTATAATTGTATGTTAAATTTAATAAATACAACAAAGCCTTAAATCCCCAATATTCATTTTGAAACACCCGGTATAATAGCACATATATTAATTATACCTGTAATTTATTATTATGAATTAGTTATCATAAAGTACAATTATAACTAGAATTATTTTTACAGGCTGTCAATAAATACTGTACCTAATGGTTTTCGGATATTGCCTTCCCCTTGGCTATCCTCTTGGTCTGAACCCTCTGTAACAAAAACATTATATTTTTTAATTATTTTATTGGAGCTAACAATAACCACAATCCATACTAATAGACAATTTAGGGAAATATTATAAGAATATCGGATTTATTAGAAGTTAAGAACTGAGAATTAATAAAACACTTAAGTTCTTGTGTACTATACGGTAAAAAAAAAAAACTGAAATTAATTAACACAATGCATTTTCTGAAACAACAAAACTTTAACCCTAGAACTGTCCATGCTAATTTTTTGCATGCCAAGCCATTTCGGTGCGTGTGCAAGCATATTTTCAAAAATTCACCAAATATAGTAATTATAAACCAATCCAAAAGTGTTCCATAGATTTTTTGTAGGGAAAGGTTCAAAGAATTCATATATGCCAGTAAAAAATTGATTGATGTAAAATTTACATTATTGGCTCAAGAAACAAAAAATGTTCAGTAACGAAAAGAAAAGTTCAATTTTAGGCCTACATAAAAATTAGTATACATTTTTTTTGTAATTTAGTTATAAATAGAAGTGTATAAAAATATTTTATCAATTTCAAATTTCTTATTTTGAAAACACCAGTTTTTATGTTCCTACTACAAGATTGGCAACAAAACTAGGCCTAGTTTGAATAGTAATTTAGGAATGTATGCTTTGCCCAAAAATGAAATATTATTATAACAAAGTGTAGAGAATAAATCAAAGAATTGAACTGTATTTATTAAACTTATTTCACATTGTATTACTTGTTCCACAAAATTAGAATAAACTGTCAACAATTTTTGCGGATCAAGCGAATACAATATGACCGTTAGAACTAGCGTGAGAACAAGGCTTGCAATGAGTGCTCAAGGTGTATTGAATTAAAAAAGTCAGTATTTCCCACTGTTGTATGAATAACATCAAAACAGAAAATGTTGTTTACTTTACACCAAACGAAAGATTGAAGTTTGGTCTACAAAACGATATAAACATATCTATACAAATATATCGAATTGTAAAGATATCTCGTCTGATTGGAAGGCAGTTTTAGAAAGCTAAAATCTTGACGAATCCAAAGGTATCTTAATATTATTGTCAAAATATTTCTGTCGAGCGGTATTGAGCTTTAGAGAAGTGACAAAGTTGAGTAATTTCTTTGTGTTTTATTCGCGCAGCATTAGCTTTTTAGAAAACTACAATTTTAAAACGATGATGTAAATATACGTTTTAGAAAAAATTTGTAAATACAAAAATTAAAGTTTAAATCAATTCCCTTCCAACGGTTTTTGTTTTATTGCGATTAGACGATTTTTAGTGGGTGAAACATTCAATACAAAGTAGAGTTGTCAATTGAGTAGTGCTAGACCTAGGCCAAGCGCCATGAGTGCTCAAATTGTTTACGGTTAATTGGGGAAATTACAGTACATCCCTCTAACCAACTTCCTTTTGAGTGCGTCATGCGCAACAATATTTAAATTACATGAGCAACAATATTTGTTTACTAACTGAAAATATAGTGTTACGTAACTATAAGTTAGTTTAGGTTTTCTTACTTTCAAACTGCTATTGAAGGGTAGAAGATGTATACTGTAATTCAGCCATTTATTTGCTAAGATAATAACAAATAGTTGCAAATTAAACTGTATCCTGGACAGATCTTCCAAAGTCTAAAAAAATTTGTGTCCGCGTAGTACACAAGTACCAACACACCATAACCCACCTGAATTTAATTCTCTAACTAAAGTAGACATAGCATTGGTAACGGAATCTGCAGCCACTAACAAATCATTTCTTAAGCTCCGCCCAGGTCCAACTTGAGAGTTGTTATTGGTCGAAGCATTCCCTACAGCGCTCGCCAGAGATGTTGTAGAGGCACCTTTAACAAAATTAAACACAAGTTTTATGCTTCTAGTACCTTAAAACATTAGTTATACATATATATAAAAAAAAAAAAAAAACAGTAACAAATGTAGAAAATAATTGTTAGCGTATTCTAAGAGAAAAAGTGTGTTTAAAATGATTTTGATAAAACTTTTATTAATACTAGCTGACCTGTGATACTAGCCAACCATACAATATGTAACAATAGATGTATTATAATAGAGTAAGCCTTATTTGTAGATTTGATTTTCTTTTGTTAACTTAACCTAAAAAGGCGGTAGAGAAGAATAATCAACTGATTGTTAACTTGCAAAGTTGATTGCTACGGTAATGAACATAAAATCCATTTAATAAATTTGTGTTGGTACAGAAAAAATTTATTTATTTTCTAAACCACACAGTACATTACCGTTCGGTAAACAAATCCCAACTTAGTATTGCATAATTCATTATGCGAACAAATTTGTTGGATATTATTTTCATGTAAAATTTTTATAATTTTCGGCATTTTGTATCCGTTTATTATGCAACCTTTATTCAACAATTTGTTTTCTGCATTCAAATAACACGACTTTTTGTATTTTCTTCCGTTAGTAACGTTTAGTACTGATAGCGTTACTCCGCATTAATGAAAACTGCGTAATTAACTCTGATGAAATCTTCCTTCTCTCTGTTTTCTATTACAATTCCCTTTATCTATTTATCAAACCATATGCTATTAACTTCAAGTTTAAGTGAGTAACCTGTGCATGTGCAATTAGATTTAACAACAGGGACAAACAACATAGTATCAACCCTTCACTGAGGGTTCAGTCTTCAGCTGCAAGACAATTCTACTAAATCTACAGGTACTAAATTATCAAGAAGTACTGCAGTCCACTATACAAATAACTTATTATTATAACCACATGGAACAGTAACCATTTTTTTTACACTATAGTTAGTTATACTACGGATAATATGGGATGTACAATGGATAATACTACCTCCTCTCCTTGCACATTGCCTGGCCACTAAGGTGGCCGTATTTGACGCCTTATGATTACTTCCTTTAGGGATAATTAAAGATAGAAGCGTAAAAACATTGCTCTACGACCCTGGAATCTCTTAAAAGGGGAGCAGACCTCCCTATCTTCCACCATGTTAGGTTATGTACCTTTTAAAAAAAAAACAATTCTGAAATTTTTACCATTATTTTCTACTTTCTTTGTCATCATTTTCTCCAGAGGATTTTATCTTCATTTATTTGTTCGGTCAATTTTGTTTCATAATTGTACATTTTTTAAACGTAAAAGTTCCCATAAAATATTTTTTAACTTTTTTGTTTTTTGGTAGGCTATTTATAAAAACCAACTGGAGTGATTATGTATAATAATGCCCTACATGTGTGTGCAAAGTTTCAAGGTCCTAGCTGTAACGGTTATTGAGGAAAAGGTACATTTAGTAAAAAAAACACTGTTTTCGGAGAAATGGATTTATTTACAAAACATATTATGATATTATATGATATGTAGCAATATCGCGCTTGCATGGTTTCAGAAAAAACATTTTTCTCTTATCTAATGTAAATGAAATATATATTATGTTATATATCAATTTAAAGAGCACAAAACAAGCTACAATAATCAATAAAAATAAAAAAATAAACTATTTTTAAAATTTTTTTGAGGTCTGCTTCCCTTTTAAGCATGTAATCATCCAGATAAGTATCAGTATTCTACCAGAAATTACGAAGAGCAATGGCAAACTCCGGAAACGGCCCCACCTGTGTGTCTATGGACGCCACAATTTATTGGACATCATATTATTTAAATCAGTAATGTAAAATGGCATAGTGTTCATTCATAAATATTTTTCTGCACCTTTATTTGTAATTACATATTTAAAGGTGGTAGGTCTTTATGCCAGGCCCTGTTCATAGATAAAATACATATACATCCATTTTTGTGTTTTTTAAGTCACAATTACCTCACAAAAATAAACCTTAAAAAGTGGGTAAACACAATTTTATAATTTCTAGTAGATTTTTCCCTCAAGTATGTAAAAATATCATCAACACTTACTGTTAATTGATGTAAAGAACATTTATAATCCAGAAATCAATGTTCTTTGCTTATGAATTAGAAAACAATCCTTTAAAATTTGCTGCTCAAATGTACAAGACACACTGTGGCATCGACATCGACTGAGGCTCAACGCACGTACTAAGAAATAGTAACTGGATAGAGATATTCCGTAGGAATAAATTCACTGAACAACGGCTTAGGACCTACCACAGCTCTCCGCTTACGTACCTAATATAGATGCGGAACCTCCGAAAGCTGAACGCACATCGTTGGTAAGTGCCATAGACTCTGCACCGGCCATCGCTGTAGCACCTGGAGTGGGCGGAGCTGATCTGGAAGAAGGTGGAGGTGATTTGGTAGAGCGGGGAGAAGAATTCGGAGTAGATCTTGGTGAGGCTTGATGGTTCTGAAATGAAACAGTGTTCACATATAATCAATAAAGAAAACAAAACTTTCTTTTACTATATGACTTGCCTTATATAAATTTAACATTTATCAAAAAACAATTAAAAAATAGCACCTAAGACAAACAAATCCTCCCTTTCATTTTCTCTGGTGACCGACAAATTGGGACTTTGACTGTTAAAATATTTAGATAGTTAAAATGTCTTATTATGGACTGGTAAATAAAGTTAATGTAATGTTTTAACAAAATTACAAATTGAGCAAGTTTTCATTATGACATGAACCTCAAAATCTCTAGCCACTTTCTTCACCCATAAAATGCAATCACACTCACACAGTCTTAAAATTTTGTGGAAAACTCTCTCCCCCTCATCTTGAATTTAAAAATCCACACTCGTCCAAGCCTGGAAAACAAGAAAATTGAAAACCAGGGTTACAAGTTACCTTAAGCAGTTTCATAAGACCTTCAAGCTGTACCATAAGATGTCTCCTGGAATCTTGTAGGGAAGACAAATGACTTTCCAGTTCATCTTTTCTCTGCCTCAAAGCTCTCAACTCAGACATCAGAGCAGGATTTTCCTCTAATCCGACTTCCATTTCTTGCTGCCTCCTAAATCAATACACACTTCAATTGTTTACAAATCAACCTGATTCAATTTCAAACCATACCAGCCAAGAGTTTCGTTGCAACAAATAATTTATATTCAACCCTAGGCCTGGCGAGGTTAAAGCTAAAATTTGAAAGCCGGTTTTTAGTGTTTTGTAAGCATTTTTTTTTTAAATTCGCCAAAAGTAGTAATTCTATCCCAATACAAAAGTGTTCTGTACCTTTTTTGTAGAGAAAGGTTCAAAGAATTCGTATATGCAATTAAAAAATTTATTAATGTAAAATTGTAAAAGTTATTAGCTCAAGAAACAAAAAATGTTCAGTTACGAAAGGTAAAAGTTCAACTTCAGTCCTACATAACAAGTAGTAGGCCTAAACATTTTTTGTAATTTTTTCGTAAGCGTAAAAACATTTTGTAATTTAGTTCTAAATAGAACTAACTGTATAAAAAGATTTATCAATTTCAAATTTCTTATTTAGAAAACACCAGTTTTTATGTTCCAAATACAAGACTGCTAACAAAACTAGGCCTAGTTTGAAACGTAATTTACTAATATATGCTTTGCTCAAAAATGAAATATTATTATAACAAAGTGTAGAGAATAAATCAAAGAAAAGAACTGTATAGTTGTCTTTTATTAGTTCACAAAATTGTTTGAGTTATCTTTATTTGAATAGCAAAGTAACATTAATCTAATAAAACTTCGCCGGCAATATACTATGGGCAGGAAGGGACATTTGATAACGTGGGAGCGACAGGCGCCGGACGGTCTCACCAGACTGGCCCTAATTATGTACTTTCCATTGCAGTCTCGACAAACAAATAACTGGTTATATCTAGTTTACTTCCCACCGTTAGAAAGATCAAACTATTCTCTACAAAATGGTATAAATAAATCTGTGAAAACATAAGGAATTGTAGGCGTTATCTCAGTTAACAAATGCGCCTGTTTCATTGGTTGAAAACTGTCCAATCGCAAGAGTTTAGAGAAATCTTCGTCATAAATCGTGTAAAATAGTGACATCTGATTGGAAGGCACTATTAGAAAGATACAAAGTTTTAAATACAAAAATTAAAGTTTAATTCATTTCCTTTACAACGGTGCCGGTTTTATTACGATTGGATGATTTTGAGTATATTAATTAATCGAATATGCAAATGTATGCAAATTTATGCATTTGTTCGAAATGGTTGCATCTTGCGCCTGAGAGAACGTCATTTAGTGCAGTCTGCCACGGGGATGGTTAAGGTAGAACAATAAATTATACAACTCCATAACATATATTATCCATTCATAGCCCTAGGGTGTTTAAACTAGCACAGTCTTAAACACCCACATTTAAATAGTCTTGCCAAATAAACATTGCTCAAAGGCTCCCATGAGCAGGTGTTCATCATTTGTAACAGTAAATTATTACAGTTTATATAATAAAAGATCTACCTAGAACACAGGTTTTGGTAAATGCAGAGTACACCTTCTGTGTTTCAACATTTATTAGCTACCAAACAATTCTCAACAGTATGTTTATTTAAAATAAACCTGATTTCTTCCAAAACAGGTAAGGTAGGTTAGTAGTAATTGTGCGGTATTTACCTCAACCGTGCAATTTCTCTCATAATTTCCCTATTTTTCGCTTCCAACTGGGTTATCAACTCTCGCTGTGCTCTGGAAGTGTCTAGACTTAATGAACCGTCTGATGGAGTTCTACCTTGCTGAAACATAGTTTCATATTTAGTCCGTGTGCACATGACAGTTTTTATTACATATTGACACATTACCAGAAAATAGAGAAGCTTTCAACCAAATTTAGTTAAATGTGAAATGCTATCAAGTGTTTCGTGATTTCTTGACGCGCATTAAATTAAATGCACTCAAATAAATCAAAATGCGCATTTTTCACAGAGATTTTTAGGTTGAGTGGGAGATAATTTTTGTTTAAATTAAATACTTACAACACTTCTGGCTTCAGCAGCCAGCCTCGCTGCGTACCTTGCAATCAGTTTATGTTCATCATCCAACCTGGAATCCAAGCTGCAGGTGTACTTGCCCGGGCTGTAAACAACAGGTTTAATTATAAAATCAACAGAGTTGGTAGACAGTTTTTAGTGAATTTAAATAGGAAAAATCAGCTATGCCGCGACTCTTACGGTAAGATCTATGGTCGATCACGGTCTCCAGAATACGTTTTGGGATGTTATTAAAAATAATATATATATATGCGTGTGTGCATGTGTATAAATGTGTGTGTGTGTATATATGTTCACTCTAACAGCCGCATTTTACATCTGATTTGGTCCAAATTTGGTATACACATTGATTTTCTAAGTCGCTCGGATGAGTTCATTAGCCAAAAAAAATCCAACTACTGTGTAACAATAACAGCCATGTAGCAGAAGAACTATACGATAAAAAATAAATCAGCAGTTTCCCTTAGTGTCTAAAAACACAGAGGTTTGGTCTAAATAAATAAAATGACGCAATACATATATAATAGTAAACATTTATAATTTTATATATATATAAATTCCTTTATGACGCAAAGTAATTACAACAGAATCATTTTCAATAAATAAAAAAATAAAAAGCAGACTATAAAAGTAGGTAAAATAAAAGCAGACC